>JARJLU010019516.1:0-56797 GCA_030272975.1 Sparidentex hasta | reverse complement strand
AATAAACGTAGGCAATTTGTAAAATATGGCATAAGTGGATATCTACAATTCAGCTTGGTTCTGTATTAATTTATCTTTGTCTGAATTCACACATTCATTTAATTATTTACCATCCCTTAAGTTTCCATTAAATGTATCAATTTCTCAATGATTAATGTACATATTTAAGACACTTTGAATGACAGCCCCCTAATTTGTATAATAAAGCAGAAATGTATCAAGAAATACAAAAAAAAAGAAAAGAAAAAAAAGAAACAAACCATAAATAAGAACTAAATAGGGCTGAGAGGCAAAATTAAATACATTACAAGTTGATGAAGGTTCTCAGTCCTCCAGGTCTGGTTATCAATAGATACATGGAAAAATAATTCATAAAAGCAAATCAATAAAAAAATGTATGTCACATTATGTACATTAATTAGTGCCTTCCTTTAGTTTTAATATTGTTTGGTGCATTGTTAACATTGTATGATGATAAATTAAACATATTTGGGTGGCTCTTGTATACTTGGTTAGATTAAACAAGCTACTGAAACAAGTATCTTAAAAATGTCAACTTGTTGCTGTCATGGACAATTTATTGCTATTTTCTGAAACTGTATCGACCACAGCATTAATGAAGTTATCATGAAAACAATCATCAGATTATGGATTTTAAAATAAAAGCTTTAGTTGCATCTGCACATACTGTGTGGTTTCTGCTTGCACTGAAGCCTGTGGCGCCCTGGGTCCCCATGCACAAGTTAATAAAATCTATATAAAACACTACATATATAACACTACCAGAGTGTGTGAAATAAAATAAAAAATAATTTCAACAACCTTAGAGATACTTAAGGAGAATTTAAAATCATTTTTTAATGATGGAAAATTAAGGAGAAAGAACTTCTGTAATGAAACAGTTATTTCTGATTCTGACATCTGTTTCAAAAATACCTCATGCTGAAAAGTAGTAATGCTCAGGTCACATTCATGGGCAGGTATACGCCCTGACGTTTTTTTGTATAAATCTCACACAGATCCAGTAAATGCCTGCTTCAAAGCTCTTCCTACTGACACCTTATTCAGCCTGAGAAAACTCAAATGGGATGGTGATAATGACCTAACACTGGAAGTATAGATCTCATTTGACGGCACACTCAGTTTGAGTCAACCGAGTGCATCTGCAGGAAATGGAGCGACTCACCGCCGAAGTTAATGCACCTGGTGATAAGGGATAAGACCGGAACGCCCAGCCGACTCAACAGCAGCCCTGTAATCAAGGGGACGACCTGATGCCAGCAGCTGTGCTCGTGATGAGTAACCCCCGGCCCAGACACTCCAGACAGGCCTCCAGCCAGACGGCATGAGGGAGAAAAAAGTCTGCACAAAAGCCTACTTAGCGGCTGACTGTAGTTTGAGGACTGGCTTTCTTTTCCTGTGTCTGTCATCAGCGGTGAGCTCTTCTATCACTCATCTGTCTGCCATGAGCTGACTTGATGTCTTCTTTATGTGCAGACAAAAAGCAAATGACAGGACGTGAAGGGAAGCAGACGGCAGCGCTCACGAATGGGCGTGTCGCTTTACACAAACACATGCAAAGCATATTTGTCCCGGCGGAAAACCTTACAGTGACGTGAATGACTGCAGAGAAAGTGGAATGGCTGACCTCCTGAGCCACATCTTTTCTTCTTCATGTTCTCTTCACTTCTGGAAGCAGCTAAATGAATATGATTAATGATTGCTAAGCACAGCCAGAAACAAGCAGTGGCACTATCTCTGTATGGTTTATGGATATGATGGGATTACAAAAGTATCTTTTGAAATGATTTCAGAGTTGGTTTGCCACAACTCAGTGCTCGCAACAATCTGTTTGGATCACGTCATAACTATGATTTATTATCAAGCATCGTGAAAGCTGTTCGCAGAGCTAAAAAGAGTCTAACAAGAGCTGGTTATTCCCAGACTCAGGACGACACAGCCTGCCCTCTAATCCTCCCAACAGTTTTCAACCGAAACTGCGCTGAGTGATCAGCTGCTTGTAGAGACAAAGCCAGCACTCAGGTTGCCCGGCTGAACTCAGCACAGATCGGCCCCCGGCTCCCTCAGCCCTGCAAAGCCACGTCCACTGTCCTTTGTCCCACCTATGCCTCCCCTCACCTCCAGTCAACACTGGCTTCCAGAGTGAGTGACTGGCCATTATCGGCAGTCACAGAGTCAGGTTCACTGCGTGGAGAGAAGCCGGTAATGCTGTAACACCTGCTGGATAAACAAGAGGTGTTTTGCACACAAAGCAACGTCCGGATCCTCCTCGCTCCAATTTATAGGCGAGATCGTAATGATTCCAGGGATGACAAATTATAACCTTTGACCGGACACAGAGAGGGCTGGGAGCTGCTGCTGTTTAAGTTCAAGGTGCGGTCTACCCTGAAGCCTCTGCAGCTTTCAGAGAGGTTCCTTGTTTTTGTTGCTCCTTTAATTTATATCATTTTTTTCCCAGCATTAATTAATTCTTTATTGAACAGAATATCAAAAATGTTGTCCATGAACCAAAAGAGATATCTTCAAACTATGAACCCCAAGAGCCCAAATATAATCAATATATAGTGATCATGGGTTTTTGGCAATATATAGATACTATATCATTATCGGTGTGTAACGATTCTCCAAATCCCTGATTCAATTGTTTCTTCTTTTAGTATTTGAAGCTCATCATCTGATTGGATTTTTAATTGAAGCAGATGATTTCAGCGCTGACATCTACGCCTACTGTCAGACAACAGATCACTGGTTATATGCCATGACAACTGTCAACAGTTTGACTTGACTTTTTTTTCCATTTTATCCACATTACTAAACCTACTTGAATATTATATATCGCCCGGCCCCTAATGAACGTGATCTCTAAAGACGTTTGTTTGTCTTTTTCTTGTGCTATCAGAAAACTGGTCACATGTACGTTTACAATAACAATCAAAGATGTTTCAGGGATTTAAAACTCCAGAGTTCCACAGTAACACAAGGACATACTCAATCAGAAGAAGAGGCAGAATCACCAGTTTCTCCATCAGGGACGCAGACTGAAACACCTCTCAGCACACAGGACTATTACAGTCAGGGTCATGACTTTCACTACTTCCCCCACTGCTGCTCTCTCCACCTGTGCATAAAACCCACAGCTGACAGCAACAGGTTCACTCCACCTTTCAATGGGCTGCCAAAAGTCTGGGAAATGTAAGAAACTTACACTTACTCACGGCAGGCTGATGAAAAACTGTGGATATCCAAAAAATTACAATATTTCATCATAATACATGCTGTATTCAGTGATGATGCATGCATTCATAGATTTTAGCTAAATGCTTAAACACCTGCAGCTTCTTAATACGTTGGAGTTATTTTCTGTGAAAAAGCTGTGTGTTCATGGCAGTGGGTGTGTGAGAAAAACATCATCTCTCAGCAGCCTGAGCCCCGGCTCCCTATCATTATAATGATGTCATTATTGTGAGATAATTAGCCTTGAAAATGTATCTTGGGAAACAATCTCATAGCTTGTACTTCCTCCGTCGAGTAAAGCACCTCTGTTTCTGCCAACTATATATTGGACTTGATAATGACTCTTCTCTTCTTTGGCTGCTTACAGAAATTTACTTCACAATACCCACCGTGATCACTTTGCCTTAGTGCGGGTAATACAAATAACAGACACTCTAATGAGATGTCAGAGATCATCAGTGGAGCTGGGGAGGAAATAACAGTGATATTGAGAAGGACTTCAAAACAATACTACGAACTGAGGGCATAATACGCCCGGCACACTCAAGGTGGCACTTCGTGACATTAAGCAATTCCGAAAGGTAGTTTTTGTAACAGCTCTATTAGCTGTATAATGTTTTCTCATTTTGGCTGTTTCATGGCTTTGTAGCAAGCTTATGGAGGACCGCTTAAAACGACAGAAGCAGAGAACGGTCCCATAAAACTGCGAGCTGAGCAGATGAATTGCTCTCCCTGCTGGGTAAGAAAGGAGCCGGTGGAAAGTACTGCGCCTCCTTGAAGTCAGCAGACTGATTAGGGTTTGGAAATTGGCCAGATGTAGGAAAAAAGAAACTCAATCTGTACTTAACTATGTTTTTCTTTTGCTGGGAATTTTTATTTTCTTTAAGATGGAATGGAAGCAGGTACGTCCCAGAGAGAGGCTGTCAAAGTGGTTCTTCACGGAGAAGAAATAAAAAAAAAAAAAAAGGAATATAAAGCAATTTCTTAATCATTCCCTGCTGCAAATACCACGCTCTGGTCAAATAAATTCTCAGCCTCCGCATGGAAATAATCAGCAGTCAATGCCTTGAACACATTGTGTTGCCTCCGAAAATGCTCAGCCTAACATAACTGCCATTAGTCACACAGAGACAATTAAAAAAAGCTGCCCCCGTCTGCCCTTTGTAAACCTGTCTGAATTGCCTTAATCCTTCACTATTAAACTCAACAATAGTTGGTAAAACCATTCATATCTATATAGGCGACTCCGCTGTGCTGCAGTCGAGCAGAGCTGTGTAGATTCAGCCTCAGAAAGCAGCAGCAGGGGGTGGGGGCTGGCTGTTTGTGATGCAGATTCCCTACGAGTAGAGGACCACCAGCAGAGTGGAGCACAAACACACACACACACACACACTCATACAGTATGTCGGTTTGTCAGTTTATCAGGCTGCGCCGGGCCTTGTAATACAAGTCAGTGTTGTCCCCTGTGGATGTGATGGAAGGAGGTTTAGGGTTTTACTCAGCCGTCTGCTGAGGTGTCAATCTGCCTCAGCCGGCAGGAACAAGCTGATGAAAGAAGGTTTTTATTTTGGTGTTAATTGGGGCTGGGTATCGAAACTCAATGCTTTTTTTCAGAACAGACCTAAAAATGTCCATAGTACCAAGCATTGCTGTTAAGCACTGAAGCTTCGCAAAGGATGTCTGGTCAGATTTATAATCTTATTCTTTAATCAGGTCAAATAAATAACTGTGTTCCCTAGAGCAGTGATGGAGTGGAACACAGTACATTTATTCAAGTGCTGTACATAAGAACCATTTTGAGGTACTTTCTACTTTATTCCAGTACTCTTATACTTCCACACCACGACACATTGGAGGTACTTTTTAGCTCGATACATTTATTTGATAATTTGAGTTACTAGTTACTGCGAAGATTGTTGCATCAGAGCCAAAGCAGCACCTTTTTAAATGTATATATTTATCTACAGTCAAAAAAAAAACCAAATGCTTCTTTCCTCCAGACTCCTGAACACATCCTCAACACTCCATTAATGCTTTGTTTACCTGACTGGTTTATCATCAATCAGACTGGATAGTTGCTGTATTGTTTCGTGAGTTTGCAGCCTGGAGAATTACAAGCAGAAATTTCAATTGCTACTTGGATTTTTTAATTGACCTGGATAAAGAAATACTGTAAAATAATGATTTCAAGCTAAAAATATGGGCCATCAGCAGCTTTAACCAAAAATGTTGTGTATTTGTACGAGTCTATCAAAGCCCATGTTTGTCCAGTCTTCAAGCACACACTCACACAGACTTGTGTATACAGTATGCTCATACAGAATGCTGGATAAACCAGGGCGATTATGGTTTTTAATTAAAATGAAACCATCACCAGCCAGGCTAACCAAACCTAGCTTAACTTCTCCAAAAATAATTTCAGCTAACATCAGGCCTGCATGGCAGTTCTTCTACTGTCTGACAAAAGTAGAAATTTATGAAAAGTTTTATATAATTCTTACAAATCTGAGTTAACACAAAGTGTCTTACAGACGGTTTCTCTCCTAACAAAGTCCAAATAGGATAACAGCCCCATGTATATTGGGCCAAAGCAGCTTAAAGTCGTGTACCAAAGCCAGTGACAGAGGGCTCATAAATTGAGAGATGAAGCCCGACATCCTGATTAAGGCATGCAAGGTGTCACATCATTGTCAGCCTTTGTGTATTGGCCGCAGGATTTGCCATTACTGTAATTGGTGATTTCTGTCTGATAGGCAGAGAGGGCGACAAGGCTTAAAACTTAGTGGGAGAGCGCGGGCCAGAGTTTGCTTTTCAGGGTGCTGAGCCTCTCCCAAACCTCATCCCAATTACCCCGGGAACAATGACAAACAGCAGCTTTTGCCTCTTTGTGTAAGACGTCCGGTATGTTTACTTAGCGTATCTCCAATCCACTTTGTCACCAGTTAATTGGAGAGGGGTGACTTATTCTAATGCAAATGGAAGACATGTTCACACAATTTAAAGCAAGCTACCTTCAGGTGACAAAATAACAAAAAGTGTGTTGACAGTCTGGGGGAAAAGTCTCCCGCAGCACACCATGCATACAACCTCAGTGTGTGTGGGGGCGCTGACTCTATGCACTCATCTCCAGCTGCTGTCAGATGCTTCACTTGGACTTCCAGACTGAATTCATCTTGTTATCAAGTGCAATTTAATTTCAGCCAGAAAGCCGAGGTTGTTATCAGTTATGTGTCAGATTAACAAGCCCATAATGCTGAAATACATACAGTCAGTGCATTAAGTCACCGAATCTTGCTAGCTAGATGTAATTTAATTCTACATAGTAGACAAAATCAAATCACGTCATGACATTAATAAGTGATTATCGCTCTTCCTGAGCAGTGTTTATACAAAAAAGCCAAACCTGTTGAAACCACAGGGGTCTCTGCAGGCCTCTCATTTCATCTCTCATCTCGACATCTACTGCCAATGTACACTGGTCTTAACACATTGTGACATACTTTTTGGCAGCACTCGACGGCGAGTCACCAGCCTGATAGGGAGATGATTTGGGGGGAATTTACAAATTTAATTAGCTTGGTCTCTAAGGAAACAAGCTCTTCCAACTTTCATTTAGATTTAATCTTTCTTCAGAGAATACACGGTTCTCACAGAAGAATAGCTGTTCTCAGCCCCATTACTTGATGACAGACACTGGCTGCTTAGTTCCAGAGAGTGCCATGGCAAGAAAAACAGTGATAACAGCCACCCACCATGGAAACACAGCAAAAATGTGGATGAATGAGGTGTGAAGGCAGACAAAATTCACATGTTTGGGCCATGGTTTTTTTTTGGTACTGTACAGCAGAAGACATTACCCTCCATCCATTGTTGGAGAGCATAGCTACCTGACACCTGCAGCCTGTTTATGAAGCACACGTGAAAGAGTATATTAGAGAGGCTGAATATCTAATTTACAAAATACAGTGAAAGATGGTTCAGGCATGTTCGACAGTTGAGTTTCCAGAGACATCAAGAGTTTTTTGCTTCCAGTTGCAATTTACTAATTTACTGGGACACCACGGTACTTCAAATTGATGATGATTAAATGAAAAAAAAAAAAAAGTTGTTGTCTGCTGCCATCCAGCAAAAGATACACAAGTACCCACTGCCCTACCACCAAACTACAGAACAGCTTCTTTCCAGTAGTGAGACTGAAGAACTCATCCTCAACACTCCACCATGAACAGTTCATTTTTCTGACTTGATTATTATATATTAATTATAGTTTTATGTGAGTTTGCACAGAATCTAAAGGAATTACAACAAAAGCGTAATTATACAATCTTCTCTTGCATAACAACAACTGAATACTCTTGAAGGATTAACAACATAACATATAGTTTAATTGCCAAAGCTGAACAACTGACAATATGTTTTAGTGTTATTCTGCTGATTATTGAATTCCAGTTGGTCTATAAAATGCAAAAGAAAAAAAATATTAAAAAATAACTATTAACAATCACACACAGAATGCAATAGGATAGGATTGTGTGAGGTGGTAATGCGGCATTCTGGGAAATATAGGAAGGCGTTCATTGAGGTAAAACAAGATAAAACAACTCAAAACATACCAGAATAACTTTGCAAACTGCACTTTTTTCTTCCTCTAACTGTTAGAATCTGTTTCCTAAAAACATGCTCCACACCCACTTGCCTGCAAGCTGTTTCTCTGAAGGTAACTGATCTATTTCCAGCTTGAATGTGTTGTTCTTTTTGCCAACAATCTCTGAACTCACAAGGTTAAATGGGCAATCATTTTTTTCACAGCAAGACTGCGCTTCAGTCAGACCCACTAACTCTTTGTCACAGCTGTCCAAGGATGCAGCAGAATGAGCAGAGAGGACGGACGGGTGAAGGAGATCATCTGATACAAAGGGACTGAGAGACTTTGTAAAAGCTCTTGGCTGTGTTACCTTGTCACGGCATCCCTTACGCCCTCACTAACTTCCTCTAGTCCAGATGTGAAGCCCATCTGCTCCACACCCAGTACCAATGTCCTTTTGGATCCTCGGCTGCCATAATCTTTTTACTGTTGTTTTATATCAAATAATTAAAAGCAGCCTACCAGATGGTTGTCACACACTCCCTCTGCTTTGATAACAAAAAGGTTTTGCACTGGTTTAAAGCATTAGAAGTACAGCTGAGGAAGCTAGCAGGTGTGCAGGACTAAACTAAGTCATGGTCGGGCCCTGAAAGAATTCAAGGCGACAGCTTTGGAGGGTCAAAAGGTTGTCCATAATTGCCAGCGGCCTGTTTGAGTGGAGGCAAATGGACTCTGGATTTTTTTTCTTCCCCTTTCCTTTTTCCAAAGCCAAACTGGTCTGCCACAAACTCATTATGATTTCCAAGTGTGATGATCTGAATAAAAGGGGAGGGGGGGTTAGAGCAGGGGGTTGAAGACATAATTAGTTTTCCTCACTGCAGGAGACAGTGTGCTGATGAGACAATGAAAGGCAGAAAAAAGCCGAGCTGTCAATCTAGCCTGATTCTTTCATCTCACAAAGCACCAGTGAGAAATGCTCGCAGACCCCCAAAAAATCCACAACACAACCTGCAACCACTGTGCACAACCATGTTATGCAATGCAAACCTCTGCCAATTCAACAACCATTAACCATTTCATAGACATCAGGAAGGAGAATGGACTCTAGCAAACATATTCCAGGTCATGCTCTGAAAAGTGCTAGAAATCAATATAAATACTCAACGCTGCAAACAGCTCTTAAATGTACTTGACATCATGTTCCATCTTTTTGTTTTATCACTCTGACCTTCAAGAGTTATTTTCAGTAGAATGACAAGTTCTTCAAGAAATGTGAAGAATGAGACAAATTAAGCAAGCAACTCCCTTGTATGTGCAGGAGCAGCTTTTAAGGGCAGCATCTGAGTGATCATGAATCACATGTGAATGAATATAACTTGCACTCTGCTCTCACACACAAGCATGTAAACTCCTTCTGCTCCATTGTCCACACTTATGGCCTCACATCACTGAAAAAGCCAATAGGTTTTCACCTAAGTTCACCCAAAAATACAAATTAAGTCATTCTCTACTCAACCCCACACCGACGGGAAGTCGAGTTCAGTGTTAGTCTGCCAAATGTTTCTGGAGCTTCACAGCAAAACAGTGCTGCAGCATTCTTCTAAACAACTGAAGTTGATGGGGACAAAACAACGCCTCCAAAATGTCTCCGGAAGCCCAGAAAAGACATTATTTACACCCATTCTGAGATCTTTATTGTAGCTGTGAAGCTGAAAGCAGAATCCCATATAAAGGGTATAATCAACATCTTTTCAAGTTAAATTGGGATCTTGGGCCTTCCAGACCTTTGAGACCAGACAAGCTGCACAGAGAAATAGTATGGTTTTTAATCAAAACATGTCTTCATATACTACAGTTATTTAGGAGGATGCTGCAAAACTGTTTTGCTGTGAAGCTCCAGAAATGTTTTGGGGACTAAGAAGCTTCACCCGACTTTCCATCAGCGTGGAGATTAACAGATATAGACAGAATATTCATTTTAAGTGATATTATGCTTTTAAGTATTAGGATTCATTGTATTTGCCAATACTTTTTTGTACAATCGTTCCAAAATGTGTCTCAGAAGCAAGGTTGTGTTATCGATGGCCTCTGCCAACTCTTGAGAATGCCACTGGGGAGGTATCAGCAGAATTTGTGTCAACGTAATACTGTTCTATACCACAACAAAGAATGATGAACAGGATGAAGGACTTTTATTCCGTCTTTCACTTTATTCTAAAATTGTACTAGTAAATGCGGGCTCAGGCAGATGTGGCTGTTTACCAGTGTGAGACGGATGAAATGTTCTCTGGCTAACATGCTAACACGCTAACTGTGGTATGCTAACACGCTAACTGTGGTCTCAAAACAATCACTCTGCGCCACCAGACAAATACCACCGTCAGGTGGTGTACAGGATACAACGATCAAAGTTTAGCTATTGACTGGGGATTGCTGCTGTTCTGTGTGTGTTTTGTGTGTTTGTGAATGTGTGCGTGTGTGTGTGTGTGTGTCTGTGTGTATTTTGTCCAGTAGGGGGAATTCACTGCTATTGGGCACCTACAGCATGCAACCCTGCTTGGCTTTTATTACCCTTGGAAGTCCTTTTAACTCCTTCGGCAGGAAATGAAACACTCGAATGGCTCTACTGCAAAGTGCCCGAGCCATTTGCAGCCAGGGCCGTGACATTCCCGAGCATGTGTTCCATATAAAGAGAGGCTCTGGGAGTCACAGGTGCATGCTGACAGGGTGTGTACGGTATGTGTGTGTGTGTGTGTGTGTGTGTGTGTTTTTGATTGAATGTATATGAGGGTGGAGAGGGAGTGGAAGTGAGTGAGTAGATAAAGGGAGCGAAGGAAAGAAAGTATTTTGGTGTTTACTGAGGCCTTACAGTCACCCGTGGGCAGTAAACAGAGAGCTGCTGCATTCCAGAGCCAAAGCCAGCTGCCTTCACTGACCGGTCAACGCTTGAAAACACACAGGGCAACTTTAAATATGGAAGCTGAAGTTCACTTTTCAGTTCAAACTTTTCAGGGAGGAAAATGAGGCTGTTGCCTGATGACTTTTCACTGGCTGTAGCACTGCAACCAATATTATCAGGCAAAAAAACAACCTGTTGATTATTTAATTACATGTATTGCACGTAGTGACAATGAATGGGTTTTCTGTTGGCATGGGGTGAGAAGATAATGAAGATAATGAAGATAAATATTCCTTTAAGGCTGGAGCAGAAATAACTCAGAGTATATTGCCTATGAATTTAAGTTTTCTTTCATAACTGTTGAAAGAAAATAATACATTGTTCCTTACGTTGCTTCGATAAGCGATTATTATCATAGCCCACTCCTGTTGTTATTTTTGTTTGGTTTTGCACCTGATGCATTTTTCTGATTTATTATGCCTGGCAGCAAAAGAGCTTCTGGATTCCAGCCTCCTATATTGCTATTATTTTGTTTGTAGAAATGATATTTTCAAGAAATGAAACTTTGTCACAAACAGTTTAAAAAATCATCTGCATTTAAAGACAGATACGAATGATCGGGTGTGTTGCTCTGCCACAATGAGGACAGTGTTGCTCAGCTTGAGAACAATGTGTGCGTGTGTGTGTGTGTGTGTGTGTGTGTGTGTGTGTGTGTCTGTGACTGTGCTGGGTGCTTCACAGCACTGTTAAATATGTATATTCTCATTGCGTCTCTTTTGTTCTCAGGTCACACTGTTATTTGTCCCACGCTTCATCTGCCGCAGCAGACTGACTACCTTAATTAGTGGCACTCACTGAGAGACATTAATAAGTGTCCAACAAACCTGAGATGGAATATATTAGAGTTCCATTTTTGTCGACAGTGACATTTCTCATCAACTACCCCTCAGGTCTGTAATTTCACTGAGCGACTACTCTCTCCTCATGATGTGTTAGCCTGTGGTGGTGGCACGGAGGCACGGAGGGCTCATATGCTCATACCTTAATCTGTTCATGGACTATTACATATACATGGACCATGTATCCATCAGGTGCTCTTTTATCAAGGTCAATTGATGCTTCTTTGCAAAAGTAAGCCCATTTAAAAAAAACACTGGTTGGTTCATACAAATTACATGAAAGAGCAGTTTGTTCAAATATTTTTATAGTGTTTTTGCAGGTCTTAAAGGGATATTCCGGTGTGAGTTTAATCCATGTTCTAACACACTGTGACACCGAGTAGGACTCCCTCTCGAGAGATAAAGTTTGCGGACCGCTAGCTTGCGTAGTTTTAGCAATCTCAGAAAAAAACGCATGACAACAATACACTGCATCAAACATTTGATATCGTTGCCGGATTTGTCTGAAAAGATAAACAAAACTCAGCACCTGAGAAGCCTCCTTGTTGTAGGGAAGCCCTGCGAGTCGATTACCGAGTGCAGTAGAGTCCCGCAGTAATGATCATCACTGAGCTGCTGAAGTTTGGTGTTTGTTCTGAGCATTATTTGTGGCTTTTTCATGGTGATTTATACTTGGACCCATTTACAGCAGTGTATCGTTGTTGTGCTGTCGTTTCTGAGGATGCTAAATCTACATTAGCTAGCGGTCTGCAAACTTTATCTCTCAAGGGGGGGTTGTACTCGGTGTCAAGGTGTGTTAGAACGTCTTCTTATATGTATTTTTCAAGAAAGTGAAACCTACGTACAAAGAGGAAAATATATGCTGTTAAAGCTTAGAAATACATGCTGACAACTCACGGAAGGAAAAAGCATTAGAACTGTGACTGCCAAAAACATTACAGATGTGACTACAAAGATCAGAGTATAGCTTTTTATAATGCTCCAATGAAAATAGGGAACGCAACATGATATATTGTTGGAGCTCGTTCCATGTGTATGCTGACCAGCATCTGAACACACTTTTGCCAAGTTCAGTGTGAACAGGAGGTACATGCTCTGTGCCATTGGGATTATTGTATTTAGACGCAGAGATAACTTGGTAGTTTCATCATGAAGCCTTAGAAATAAATAACATGCATTGCCATTCCCTTGTTTTTTTAGGTTTGTTAAATGTTAAAGACATCTCAGATCCGTTTCTATTTTCACCCTGATACAAGACAGGTGAATGGAATTTGGTTTGTGGTCATCTCAGCTATGAATTTTTTTTTCTTGTCTCTTCCTGGTAATTCTGACCAAAAGTTGCCCCACTTTGACAGGAAACTGCAAAACCTTTCATAGTTTAAGGCTCAATTCTGACATTTAAATGCCATTAATATTGTCTAATAGATAATAGTAATTTGAAGGGGAACTGTCCTTCCACTAAAATGCAAACCACACACAGTGTTACAAGGGTATGACAACTAATTGAATCTTTCACAGCTCTGTCTGCTGTGTTCTGTGTCTTGCCGCCAGTTAAAGGAAAAAAAAGATGAAAACTATGCTTGATGGAATAAATCCCATGAAATTATGGAACTGAAATAAAAATGATAGAAAGTTTATATTATGAGAAACAACTCAATATTATGGGATTAAAAGTCAGAGTTAGATCATAGATACAGAGTTAGAAAATTGAGCAGAAATGTGTTTCCATGGTTCTGAGTAGCATTCACACACGTTTCACCACTGTGTAAAGACAGATTTGCTGATAGATGATAGATTGTAATCTGAGTTTTGCCGATACTGATAATGTTGCACATGTAACTCTGGTTTATCACTTAATCCAGAGTGACTGCTAGTGACAGAATGGATGTTTTGCTTTAAGTCAAATCAGCAGGAAAACTCTGTGAGGTGAACTTGCAACCTTCGCCTCATCGGACTGACAGTCTAACCATTTAGCCAGCCTGTCGCCAACATGTAAACATGCAGAGGAGTCTAGTCAAATACTTCAGTGTCTAAATTTCCTGCAGAGACATCCTTATTTATTTACACAACGGTTTATGATATCACGAAATACACACACACACAAATGTAATATCCCCCAAATGTTGATAAGTGCAACAATGCTCAGGGAAACTTGTTCAGTGGCCACCTTCTGCAGAAAATGAGTTGTCGAATGTCTCGGCTGATAAATGAGAGCAGCTGATGTCCATGAAGGAAACAGAAGTGATTGCAGGAAGGTAAAGAAGAGCGAGAAGCTAAGTTTCTATGTGGAAGGTAAAACCCAGACTGACTGCCAGAAAAAAAAAAAATATATATATATATATATATATATATATATATATTTTGCCTCAATCTCTTTCTGCCGCCTCGCTGAGGTCTGAATAATTAAAGACGTGTGTGAGTCTGCTCCAGGGGAACACAGCCTATAGGATAAAGTTGAATGTGATTCAGCGCTCCCTTTTCAACTTCCACATATTCCCCGCTGAGCCCCAAACATCAGAATGTTGCAACTTTTCAGACAGTTTTCAGACTGAAAAAATAATCACTTTCTGCAAATGTTCCAAATTAATAACACCGCATCCAAACACACACAAGAAGGGTGAGAGACAGAGCTTCTGCGAAACAAACAAAAATCATACACAGGAAATACAAAGAGTCACAGAAAAACTGAAAATCAGTGAAGAGATGCTGGGGTTGCTGTTATAATAATAACAGTAAAATGTGTTTAAGTACTATTGCTACTGTAAATAAATCTGTTGAGGTACAGTGAAATCAGAGTTGGACTACAGAACTTTATAACATAGATTCATCAATGTTTTGGATGTGATTTTAATGTCAGTTTGAACTCTCTGTCTCCTTTAAACACGACATATACATGAATATTTCAGTACCAGAAGAATACCAGTACAACCACCTTCGTCTAGCTGCTGGAACAAAGGAACAAAGAGCTACAGATATTTCTTTGCATGTGACCGTTTCAACTGCACGTCTTCCATCTTGAAACTGTTTTTTGCTGATGTCTTGCTTTTCATTTGGTCCACAATTGGATGCTGACTCCCCATTTTCAGATTCTCTGGAATATACAGTTACCTGATGCAGGCTCCAGTACAGAGCTTAGGCAGACAGCTACATCCCTGCAATCCACATTAACACTCTATACCAATTATATATGCTTTATATCCCTATAAAGCTTGAATTATTAAATCACAAAGTCATTTTTGTCTTTATTTTAACTGTTCAACAAGTACAAACTTGTTTTCAGTATATGCCATTTTAAAGGAGTTAGGTAAGTTATGTGTGTGTGTGTGTGTGTGTGTGTGTGTGTGTGTGTGTGTGTGTGTGTGTGTGTGTGTGTGTGTGTGTGTGTGTGTGTGTGTGTGTGTGTGTGTGAAGCTTGGGAATTAGGACAGATATTTCATTATAGGGTCATTCCATACAACAGCAGAGAGAGAACATTTTATAAAGACTTTAGCTCAGCTCACATCATCATGCTTCTCACTCTCACAAACTGCTGTCACTCAAATGGTGATAAGGTAGAAACTATGAGCACATTTTATGTGTTTATTGTCATAATGTCTACAGAGTAGAAAGGATGAATGTTATGAAAATGATGAATTGATGTGAGAAAGTCTGAAACCAATGTGAGTTTGAATGGTGTCTCTATGTGAATGTATGAAGGAGTGGGAAGAGTGTGAAAATGAGTGGGTTTCAAGTCACTTCTAATTGACTTACAAAGTTGAATATTTTTGAAAGATGTAATGGGATATGAAAAATGAATAATGTATTGAATGTAGACATATTGTTAAATATTTCAAAGTTTGAATAGAGTTTCTTACTAAGAGCCTGAATGAGTAATGTCTCCAGCATTCACAACCAAATAACCCAATCAAATGAAAAATATGCAGAAAATAATGAAACAATGATGAAAATTTAACTCTGAGGCCCAAATTCATAACTAAGAAAGTATTTGGAGAACAGCTATAGGATGTTGCAAGGTCTAAATAATCTATGTCATGAACCTTCCAAAGGCTGATAGAGCCTTTCCTCACTGAAAGGCATGGAATTACTATATATGTGTCTTACTGTAACGTGTGGGTGAATTTTCTAATGCTGTGGGAGAACGATACACATTTGGTGTTCTTGGTCAGTATTTATGACTGCAGAATGTGTCTGTGAGTTTGACTTCAAATGAACTGTGTATTCATGCTGATAAAGGAACATGTCACTCAGAACAGTTGATGTCCTTCAGTTTTTTAACAATAAATTGTTGATTTCAGTGTTTTCACAGAATCCCTCGATAAGAAGATATTACAGATGCTGAATATCGACACAGTATATCGGCCATTTGCAGCCCTCTAAACCTGTAGCCTACTAGAGAAGGCCTATTCCCAACTACAGCCGTGCATGCAGTATGCCTGTGTCCTTTCCAAGGCGGTGAAACAGCCCGTTCCTCTAACAGGCTTCCTGCACCAAAAGAAAAGACTGTCCAACGGCTGCGATAGGGACCAAGTGAAGGGGAAAGAGGCAACGCCAGCTTCTATGAGGGAGGGCTCATTCAAGCAGGGCAGATTCGGGGGGATTTAGGGAGCTCGTCTGCCAGCAATAAAAGGCTGAAACAGGATACTTGGTGAGATTAATTACCTAGATAGGCCACGATAATGCCATTTAAATGGGAAAGTAATTAAAGTGCACCTTCCATGAAAATTATTCATTGCTGACGGATTGGGTGACAGACAAATCAGGAGGCATTTACAGAAAAGCTACAGGTTAAGTGCTCCGAGCTGCTGCTCTGAGACCACCACAGTTTTATTGCAGCTGTTGAATCTTACTGCTTTGCCCAGCTCTCATCAAATTACTGCGAGCATGTGGAGCGGGGGGGCGGTGAAAAGAATGGGCTCCCAGGTAACGTAAAACCGGGGACAAATGCTACAAAGGAGGATCCGCTTAACTAGAAAATTACACTGGCTGGCACTGGTCAGTGGGGACTGCTCAGAATCAATCAATCCTTCTGTTTAAGGCCACCATGGCAGATGAGAACACAAAAAGGGATGAATCAATGCCCTTATTGTTCCCCAAGTGTTACTTTCACAAATGCACTGAACAATTTCCATTTAGGGTTATAAAGTGTCAATAAAGTGGCCATATTGATTACCACTGAGGAGCTGGGGTATCAATTTGCACCCCTGAACATTTAATATTTGCATGATCATGTGATCTTTTTCGTAGAGGTAAAATATGATCAAACTCAGAGCTACCTTCCCTTCTGAACTCCAGACACTGGAGGACAATGAAGCAACCAAACAAAATGGGAATATTTGATTCTCACACAATGCAAGGGCACCGAGGCTTTTCAGATCAAAGTGAGATGCTTAGCTTACATTCTTATGCGCCTCGTCTTTTTCCTTTTGCATTGAGATACTATACTGAAGGGAATAGCCTGTTGTTATCTTTGAATGTTTAAGTAGGTTTGTACTTGAGGGGGACTGAAACATCATCTTACATTCACGCAGTGTTGCACAACAAATGAAGCGAAGAATGGCTAAAAATAAATACCAAAGATAAGTTGGCTGATTATGAAATTCCTCAGATGTTTAGTATGTGAGAATGGCATCTTACACAAAGCCTTCAAATGCAATATAATGTCCTATCTTATTGTGTGCATTTAGTCCTGCACGTTTTCTAATGACATGCATAGGATTCTTGGCATTCAGAGACAATCTAGTCAAACTGACTATGTAAACACTCAACTCATTGTGTATACAAGATGGTGTTTTTCCATGTTAGTTTCATGTCTAAATAAGCACACGAGTAACTGTTTTACAGACAGGACATGACGGTAACCTTAAGAGGGACTATTGTGTAGAATTTAGGGAGAACTACTGGCAGAAATGCAGTGTAGCATCATCATGATTGGTCATCAGTGTATAGTTCGACACATCCTCATACATAAATGGCCTCACAGGCTGATTGCAAATGACAACATGTATCACCACTCCTAAAACTGCATAAGTGTTGCAGTGTACCAGTGACCAGCGTAACAGTCGTCCAACCAACACAGTTCAGTTTATCACAAAACTACTTAATAAGGTTCATGAAAACATCATGGTTTCAGTTAAAACAACTATATTATGTAACTCAAAATTATGTCTCGTTGCCTTGTGTTGCATCATGCAAAATGAATTAAGGTTTCACAGTGGATACAAAGGACAGTTCTTTGGGTGAAAGTGGTGTGTTTCTGGAGCCATTCATCCACCGAACTCCTTCCTGTGCTGATTCATTTCTTTTATACCACTTTGCCCAGCCTCCTCCTTTGCTAGTGTAATAATAACTACAGCCACCAGAGGATGAATCCCAACAATTAACATAAATATGGTCGTAATAATATAAACTTCAGTGTGAAATAAATAATTATAAATAATCCCAAGCATTTCCTTTCTGCATTATAATCTAAATTAAAAGAAATGGTTTACATATTGCCACACTGGTTCCACCCATGTGTTAAAATGGCTTCACACAAACACAGATGTAAGATTTGAAACAATGTCTTCATCTATTCAGAGGTTTTGGAATGACGGCAGGGGCATTCTGAGGCTTTTTTAGTCAAACTTACCACAGTCTAAATAATGCATCTGCCTAAGTCACACCCCCCTGTTTTCTGCGCTGACTCACCCATGGAGCCTGTGAATACTTGATCATAGCTCAACTATAACAAAAGTTGCTGTCTGAGAGTAACAGCATTGTGCTCACAGTCAACATTCAAATCACTTTCCACTAGCTCTACCTTTCTACTCATCTTATTGTTTATACCTCTTACTGATCGCACAAAAACGCCATTTCGATGGTGTCAAGCTGAATGCGCACACACACACACACACACACACACACACACACACAGGGGTCCTGTAGTGTTTCCCATAACTAATTTCAAATCCTATTTCTGTGCCTTTCTCCATAATGATTTTTCTGGCCCAGGGATGTGAACATCCGCTTGAATAAATATTAATGGTTATTCTATGAGCAGTGCCCACTCACATGTGTGCTGGAAGAACAAAAGGCCTTGTTTACAAGTGCGCTTGAGGAAAGCTAAGGCACAGAGGGCCTCCTAGGGCCTCCAATGGCGGTTTTGTGATGCTGTTGACTTACAATGGAGTGCTGATTGAAACACACTCTTAACTTCCAGCATACAGCTATGGCAAAGATGGCGAAAATCCTCAACATGACGAAATTTCTATTCAACGGCTGCAAGGATGGAGCTGAAGAAATCAAGCTTAGGAACTCGCAGTCTCTACTTAAACTCATTTAAGACAGAGCTGAGAGGTAATTAGGTTTCTGGGAACAATAAGCACTCAGCACCTTGTGTAGTTCCAGCCTCGCTTCAGACATTTCCTTTGGTGTAATTAGGGGAGGTGTGAATTCCTCATCAGATGGATCACCATCTGCATTCACATACTGCGTGTTCATTCCCTGAGTCCCCAGCTCGGAGCCTATGTTCATCCCGATTATCATGCAGGAGGTCAAAATGAGAAGGGATGGAGGAGAGGGCTTCCCTTTTTTAAGGTTCTACAGTGCTGCAGCACTTCACCACACAAAGGTTAATCAATTCTGAATGATGAGCCATAAAAGCTTAAATAATGCAGTCATTCTCTAATGAGTGGTCCTGCATGCTTGCTCAGGAAGGACCGATTGTTTTAGGAAGCTCCGATGTTCCAATTACAAGGCGCTCAAGCATTCCCTAACTGCCCAGAGAGCTCTGGACGCAGTGAGGTCTGGTGTGCAGGACGATGAGTCCCGCAGCAAATGGGAAACAAGAGAGACCCATCACTGACCGTCAATATAAACCTTATTCTGACTATTGAGAGGCACGTCAGCCATAACCTTGAGAGTACACTATTATATGTATCGGTATTTGTGCTCAAAGTGGGAGGGGCTTAACCAGTAATTGGGTTGTGCATAAACAAAAAAGTTTTCAGAAATTTGAATTGATAAATCTAGGATTTTCCTTCATCACGAGTACACATATTGACATATTCTACTGAAGAGGATACTCTTCCTTGTGAAAAGAACATTATCTGATGCTCATTTGTGTCAAGTACTGGCTCATCCCTACTGGTGAGTTTTGACTGCAGTTTCTCCATGAAGTCTGTTAGATACAGCTTAAAAGCTTATGAATGGACTTTAAGTTGCTTTAAGATTTTTTGTAAAATGTTACAAAGTACTTTTTGTAAAAAAGAAAAAAAAAAAGCCAAACTGACTAAGAAAAAGTCAAATAGGTAAAGGCAATTACAAACTATGTTTTGTAGGACGTATCCTGCTTCAGAGACAGAAACCGACTTTGGCCAAAATGTATTAAAGCAACCATAACAAATGTGTGACTATTCCTCTGCACATGTGATGTAGTAATTTCATTGCTTCAGTGATTCAGCCTTCAAATAAAGTCAGTATTCTGTCCCAGAGCAACCCTGCCATTACACAACCTGCCTTAAAGAGCTGCTAAAGGAATTTGATAAGTCTGGATTTCAAAGAGCTATTTCAGCATTACATCATGATATGTAGTCTTTCAAAGACTAGTCCATCCTGATACTCTGCAACCGTGAAATTGAGGCATCTTTATTTTCATTATTGAAATAAAATGTACCGAATGTAGTGATATTGATGATTGATACAAATTATTAGATAGTCACACTAAATGGAATTCATCCAAAACATAATCTGTGACCTGGTCCATCTGGGCCAATTCAACATTATAGTGTTATCACACGTTAAATGGCAGCACTTACTTGAAATAATAAACATGACACCATCTTGGCCAAGCACGCCACTCTCTTTCACAATAGCTTATGGCAAAATATTCCACCGGGTTAACTGAGTAATTGTCTGTTGTCAACATGCCACGTATAATTATGAGCGACTCTAAAAGAGCATGTGTTAATTGTTTTTCCCGGGTTTTTCCTGCAGGTCGTCCTCCTCCCACCATCCTCGTGTCCTTGGCCTGACAACCCCTCGGCACATTCCAGCGTGTGTCTCTGTCACAAACCCACCAAAGCGAAATAAATCATCCCCAACACTACATCCAGCACACATCCATTCAAGTCAATGCCTCTCTCTCTCTCTCTCTCTCTCTCTCTCGCTCTCTCAAACCAAATAGAGAGGTATGTTGCTATGTGACTGACTAAACCACTATGAAGATGATGTAAAAGTAGTGGGACTGGCCATCACAAGGCAGACGGCAGGTGTAGAGAGGTTACACAGCCAGTTATATCCAGCAGCCTTCTTTGAGTCACCATAGTCAGAGAACTCTTTTGGGCAACTGTATTTCATGGATGCTCAAGCATGAAAGAGGAATCTTGTTGGGTGGATCCATAGAAATAATGAATAAAAAAGGCTTCAGAGTTTGTCACCACAAAATACAGCATTTTAATTATGGTTGATTCCCTTGAGACTAAGCTGCAAATACAGTACTAGCTCTTTAGGTACCACTGGGAGTCTGCATCATTGCTAAGCTAATAATGTTTGCCACTATGCTGCTGATATACACATTAAATTAATCTAGGTAATATGCATACTGGGTATATTATGGATCATATCCGACTATGGTCATTAATGCTAATGGAAAATCATTACCATAGTTTGCATATGAGAGGGTTTCAAAATTAAACTGCCAATCGCCATGTTCCTAATGTCTAATGCTCTCTCAACTGGAGCAAAGGGGGATAGACTGGGGCTGAGCGTAGACTGGTGTGAGCGACACTGTTTCCAACTTCAGCTTTTAATAAACTGGTTCATTTATGGAAATAGAAATAGAACATATTCACTCTCTGTCAAAGATTCAACCTTATGACCTGTGGGCATTAAGTGTTACATAAGCACAAAACTAGTCAGGTGGTTAGACTACCTTTGAACATGATAACACTTCTTAGTATTGCTAATTAATTCATTGTAAATTGTATGTTCAATCATCAAAAAGAAATGGAAAAAAAAACAAATACTTTACTCTGCTAAATACTGCTAACAGTTTAGCATCTGGCCAGAGCAGTGCCTGTTCGCGTTAGCATGTTTCTGTAAGTGGTATTTAAAGGTCTAAACAAACAAAATACAAAGTGTTACCAGGTGAATGTTAGAGGTGCTGCCAGGTGTTTTCCTGAACATAAAAAATAGCAAGAAAATTTGTGTCGTTTTGCATTCATTTCCCAAAATGTTACACTAATTGTAATGCAAAAAGCACTTCTACCTCATACAAGAACACTGCAGAGTAACTTTCCAAGTGTAAATCAAAATGATTCATCCCTTATAAGTGTTGAGTGTAGGAGTCCTTACCTGCTTGACCAGTAGCGATGCTAACCGCGGCAAACAGCCTCTGTGTGCGGCTCAGGTCCGACACCCCATTGACGGCCTCAACCTCGAAAGTGTAGTTGGCATGGGCAAGCAGGTCCAGGATCGTCACATAAGTGTCCACTAATCCTGACTGTGCGGGGGAGTATCCCACATTGGGCCCACACGGAACACACTCTTCGGGTTCCCAGCTGCAACGCCTGCATATAACCCTGTAGGTGACATCATTGCGGCCACCCGTGTCAGCTGGCGGGTTCCATTCCAGGCTGACAGTGGTCTGGTTGATGTTGTAGACCAGGTTCTGCGGCGCTGAGGGAGGTCCTGTCAAAGGTGGACAAGTAGGAAGCCAGAATTAAATAACTGGGTGCCAAGGAAAGTGACAGCCAAGGGTGTGCATTGACTGGATCTGTGCTTTCACTGTTCTCTCAGAGAAAAAAAAAACACTATAGGACATGCCAGCTCCAGCCCCAGAGCCAAGCACTCACACTCAATTATAATAAAACTCAGATCCCAGAAAAAAAGTACAGGTACCTGAAAGGAAGTGAGCTCTGGCAGGCACCAAGGTCAGTCTTAGAAGGCTGTGAAATCAAGGAGTGTAGCCCAGAGTTTCAAAGGGAGAATGATTTCATGCAGCACTGTTTTTATGTCGCTGTTTTTATGAATTACCAGACAGTGCACTCTTCTAACCCATCCATCACCTCCCAGTGCACCATCACCTTCCTTAATACTATCAAATACATTTGATTACAAGATCATACAGTGTTGGGGGGCTTTTCAGTTTACAAGTAGATACACTTAAATTGTCTAGTTATCACATTCAAAAAGATTCAAAAAGAACTTACCATTAAAAATGATGAGTTAACTATGTTGAATTGAAGTTTGAGTGAATTTATCAAGAAAAAGCAAGCTTATTAGCCTGCCAGTGTGCACTACATTTGACATAAAATTCTTTAGAAAGTCTTTGTTCCTTGTTTTTTTTTCTTTCTTATATCAAAGCACTTCAACTACAGATTTAATGATTATACATGCAAACTTATCCTGATAATTTAGCCATTAGCATTAAGAGGTGGGATGACATGGTAGGGTGGCAAACTAATGATCAGATTTGAATCTGCTTTACCAAAAAATAACTAGAAATTAAGTCTTATCGGCTATTTCAATGTAACTTGACAGTAGCAGTAGCAGTTTCTTAAGTTTTGTAAGCTTTATGGCCACTTGAGGGAAAGAAAAATCTTAAAATACCTAAAAATAATTAGTAAATGATGGCCATTACAAATTTGTTCGTAAATTATTGCCTGTGGACAGATTAAGATTAAGATGACACAGCCCAGGCACCAGATTTGAATATGACTTGCGTTTTGCAGCAGCTAGTTACTATTTTCATTTATCTGATGCAGTTAAAAAGCTGCATGATGTTGCTGAAAATGAGACTGATGAGAGACAGGGAGTGAACCGAAACAGGAAAGTTGCTTGCTGTTATAAAAAAAAAGAAAAAAAAAAAGGGAGCTGATAGACGCTAAAAAACTGAAACTTTTGGTTTCTTGCTGGGAGAAACCCTTCTGAAATCAAACCTGGTCATGAAATCCCTACTAGATATATGTGCATCAGTGCAGCATTAAGGCAGCCTGGTTCTTTATATTTTAATTTTAAACCAACCTGATGTCTTTTAACAGTATACTCATGCATGCAAACATGGCTGGTGATTCATCCAGATGGACCAAGGGCTTTGTTTACAGGGCAATTGTTAACAGCATAAAATCTGCAGCTGCTTTGGAAATGATTCAAACCTGGTTACATAGTTAGTTTAGCAGAGAATCAGAACCCACAGACAGCCACACTCTAAGGTTTCCTGTTCTCACAAGATATACAACAACCAGCTGGAGACAGCAGCTTTACTGGGTTTCCCTGGAAAGGTATATCATTTAGACAGCAGGACACTTAAAGTTAATGCCCTCCAAAAAAAAAAAAAAAAAAAAAAATGACTCACCCACAAAATTTATGAACAAGATTTAAACCTGGATTATCACCGTCCTGTAACTGCCATATACAATTTCACTTGACATACAACAACAACTCGCTCCATGTCATCAACAGTGCACAGGACCACAGACCGTTTGCCAGTAAACGTTCATGTAATGGCAAAGAGATTAGCTCATCTCGTAAAACAATGAATAACAAATTACTGCTTTCATCTTTCAAATTCCAGGCTGTTGGCTTTTATGGCCCAGATGTTGACATAAATAAACTCCCGCTAATGCAGTAAAGATTATACGACTCGATTCTTTGTTTATGGATGTGTTTTAAAAACATCTTTTTGCTTTCTGCTAAATCTAAACGGTTCTTTTTTTTTTCCCAGGAAATATTCTTTGAGGGAATCTTGGGGAGAGAACTCTAAACTCATTGAATTTGTCACAAAACAAAATAGGTCATGCATATGCATAGAGCCAAAACTGCAATCACAATATTCAGGCTCATTAATACAGCACTTAGTTGTTTTTCCCTGTTCCACCCATTAGAACCGAGGGCTCAATGGAGACATCCATATTCATGATTATCGGGGAAGATAAGACACAAACTGTGGACTGGCAAGATGAAAGAGCCACCTGTGGCAGGTGAAGTGGAGACGAGTGACTGCTGATAGTGCCACTCGACTCCAGCCTTGGCACTGACACTCGACCCACACTCTCAATCTTCACTGCAGACAAAGGGAAGGTGTGCCTCGGCACATATGCACAACAACACCCACGCACATGTGTACACACAACCCCCAGCTCTCACCTGAACCTCTGAGATCTTTTATTCTAGCATTTCCTTGGCGACGGTTAGTGATGATAACATCTCATTTTCCTCGTGCCACTCTCATTGACTCTCAGGTGCCACAGATCAAAGCAAGGATTTCTCAACAATTAGACTGGCCCTAGATCTGTGTGACCTTTGTGTTTTTTCATTACCCTGCAAGCTTTTTTTTTTTTTTCTTCCCCAGAAAAAGACCTCAGTCTGCTTCAGACAAAGTGTGTACTGGCTCTTCTGACAGTGACAGTCTGCAAACCACGGATATGTTGAAACTTTACGTTATCTTAGGTTTAATTTAGAATTTAATATTGTGACAATGCTGTCCTTGTGCTCTGGTTAGGTTTAGGCACAAAGACCACTTGGTTATGGTGAGAAAAAAAATCATGTTTGAGCCAAAAATACCTGCTTTGGTTGCCACAAAGGCTGAAGCATGTCACAATGTTCTCGCTAAAAATATCTAGCAGTTTCACACTTACAAATGTTGAAACATAGTCTCAAACTGTGGTCAGTGGCTTGGTAGCCTTCTGGCCTAGCTGTAACTCTACCACCATTCCCTCCACATTTGGACAGGAAAGTAAGCTCATATACAGCACAAGTAACGTGGATCTGATATGACACATATTGTAAGAGAGTTAATGTGATATGTTTGTCACGTACAAATTTGCATGTCTGCAGACATGTTAACTGCCAACATTTTACTCTACTGACTGGGCTGCTGAAACAGAACTGGACCTTGGTTCACAAACCTTCTTCCTAAAGTCAAGCCAATTTATGCAAATCTGCGAAATTAGATTTTGTGCTTCTCGCGAGCATTCTTTCCTTTTGGTCTTGTTGCGCGTGTACACTTCCATGCATGCTTTTGCGGAAAGACTGTGATTTGTCACATGAAGACTTCAAAGACGTGCAAAAGACAAATCATTATTTGAGATTTAGTGGAAAGATATGGAGGCAGAGGGGAAGGTTAAACGTGGCCACTTATAAAAGGTATACACATTTTTACCTTGAGATGTGGTGACGCATCATATGACCCAGTTTGTTTAAGGCATACTGAACCTGTCTTCTCTTTCTTCTTCTTCTGCTCTGGCGTCACTTTGTTTTGCTGAATATGCTCTGTCTGGACTCTGGAATATGAAACTCTTCTGCCCCCACTTCACCTACAGCACAGATTAACGCCACATCCTGAGCCTCTGCTGTCTGTCTGCTCATCCTTACAGCTCAAGGGCTTGTCGTTCTCCCTCTTCTTTTTACTCCTTTTTTTCTGTCCCTCACACCCCCACTCTGTCTTATCTTTTCGTGTTCTCTCCTCTCACCCCTCCTCCCAGTCAAGTTTCATTTCACGGATTAGCCTGCCAGAGCCCCCACAGCCTGAAATGTCTCAATCACTTGCTAGCTTCCCTCCAACACTGCCACTGTGACCAAGCATGGGCGAGCATGAGTGCATGTGTGTGTGTGAGAGAGACAGACAGAGAGAGTATCCTTCTTGTTGTGCATAAATATGGAATAAGTGTATGCACAGCTTATGTTTCCTGCTACATCATTTGCAATGCTAACATGAAACAGATTTTAAAGAAGAACCTGTCAATGTGTTGGAATAATTAAAGAACTCCCATGTGCAACAGTGGTGGGAACAGCCTTCAGCTGCATATAAGTACCCACTACACCGAATATTCTACCATATAGAATACATAGTAACTGATCAGTTCTAGATCATGTTTCAAAGCCCATCTCCACTTTGTGCAGAGTTGTGAGACCTGAGCAAATCCAAGCTTAGGAGAGAAGAATCCGGTGCTTATCGGCCCTGAGAGGTGCTCTGGGCTGCCTTAACCCTCCATAGCCTATTAGCTGGCTGTGCTCTAATTGGGGAGCTGTGGGGAGAGGGGCAGCAGGGGTGAGTGGTATTCAAATCACCCATGAGGTAATCCTCACTCTACAAATGTGTGTTGTGACCCCGTGACCTAGCCTCTAATGATGTGGCTGGAGCAGACCTGTATGAGGGAAGCCATGCAGAAGAGAAGTGCTCCAAGAGGAGGTTTTTCAGCTAGAGGGCTTCCCAATGCTGCCGTGGTGCTGCACTCAACTCAATATCTGTCATAACTCGGCATGTCTTGACACAATAAGTCTTAGAACAATGGCCTTATCCATTGTGAGCGGATAAATCATGAGTATGATGTCTTTATACAAACTATTAGAGGTCCACACATCTGTTGTTTTGGGTTTTTTGTTGTGCTGCAATACAGATTTGCATGGCTTCTTCTAATTACAATGGGAAGAAAACAGAATGCAGCAATTTACATAGAATTTACATGTGCATGACCAGGACAGAGACAGAGGCTTTGTGCTGGGAACAGTATCATTTCCAATTTTTGCATACACAAAAATGACAGCACAGCATTACGATCTGGTCATTTTGTGTGCTTAAAGGATTGTTTCAAAGCGGTTGTTTTATTTCAGAATTCCATTAATATGTCAGCATTTCACTCACTTAAACAAATGATCATCAGGGACAGATGAATCAACAATCGACAAAACAAGTGACTGCCCCTGAGTTTAAGGTGCACTATGTAGCTTTGAGGAACATATTTTGACTCATTGACTGTTTTTTTTGTTTTTTTTCTTAATGTGTAAACAAACTGAAGACACAAACCAACCTTAAAGAACAACACAACTTGAAACGGTTTTATTTTGTTATGAACAGCTTGTTAATTCATTTAGGAAAAAAAGTGTATTTATATTATCGTCTCATCAATATTGTAAATTCTGAGTTTGAATCTCTTCTCCTAAACTACACATTGCCCCTTTAAGTCCCAAAAGGCTCCTACTTTAACAACAGGTACTTTATGATAACCAACTAAACTAACTAAAGTATTGAATAAATGACTCAAAAAGTAAATTTATATGCAAAGTCATAAATGTGGCATACATCAATATCATCATTTAACTGACCTCTTTTTTTGCCTTTGTGTTAATTAACCACCCTATTCGTTTGCGTAAAATAAATGAATTAATGCCTATGCTTTTTTTTAAACATAAGTTTTAGTTTTTAGTGCATTAAATGGCATGAATGAATGAATTCATATTTTATTTATTTTAGCAGTTTTAGTCCTCCATATAAGTACATGTTCTGCATTTTTATGTAAACCATCCTTATCACTATAACCTATATCATGCTCCTCCTATTTAATCTACATGCACTTGATGTTCTGTATTTTACAGGAAACAGGATCTTAACAAACAAAATTGATAAAATGAATTAATCACGCATAATCTTAAATGATGTTGCTTTCAATCAAAATATAACAAAGCTAGGATTTCCTGGCTCTGTGCTTCGGTCTGTGCCTACAGTCTGCAGCCCTTTCACAGTCACCTAGCAACTCGAGGCACGATGGGCCCTCTGATGGACGTCAACTTGTTGAGGTGGCACATTTTTAAGGGGGGCGGCGGGGACTGGGAGGAGAAGACGACCGCTCACGACTGCCCTTTCCTGCCCCGAGCTTGCACCAGCACTGCTCACACCTGTTGCGTGATTGATGCCCACTCCCCCACCTGTCAGCAACTCCAGTCTGTGCCCTGCCCCTGGAGAAAATGCCTCCCATGGCCATCAGCATAATCGCATTTTCTCACAATTTTGCACATGAATAGCAAGGATAAACATTCAACAAACAAAATAATTTTCCTCCCTCACGCTCTCAACACTTACCACACAAGGTACATTGTATTGCAGCTATGTTTTTGTAACTTCTTCCCTCATCGTTATTCAGGGTGGATTTGGCTTTCATGTCTCCACATTACATCTTCATCTCATTTTCTCTCAAATCCTCATAGACACATTCTTAATCTCTGTGTGCCAGAGATCCATCTCACTGTTTTTCTAAGGCCTACGTTATGGTGGCTTTACAAACCCCTATTAAAAAAAATCTGTCAATCAAGCTATTTGTTCAGGCACTGCAAATTCATTTTCAATTACTATTCACTCCTGGTCTGGATAAGGCCTGAAATCACAGTGACGATTGGTCACACTGACTTAATCCAGTGATGAATGAGGAAATGCACGTACAAAAGCTGTGCAAAAATTGCGTCGGGTGAATGAGGAAAAGGGTGAAGCTATTCATACAAGTTAAAAATACATATTTACATATAATGGTATGGGGTCATCAAGTGTAGACCCGGAGTTAATGAAAATGAATAATGGAAAGTGTGCATTAGGCAACTTCAGTAATTACGGCGCTACTTGGCCAAGGTGATTACCCAGAAGGGAACAGCCAGAGGACACTGCAAAGAAGTGGGAACTTTCTCCTGTTCTGCCGCTGCATGTGAGTCTTGCCCTTGATCAGTGGGAGATGTTAGAGTGAAGCGTTAACATCCGATTAGGATGGTTGGAGGAGTGAGTAATGGACCTGTCTTTTAGAACAGGATCTGTATGGATGCGTCTGTGATATATACACAGATTGGTGGTTCGTGGCCACTGGTTGGCCTCAAATTTACTTAGCTTGACTTCTGTCCTTATCTGTGTCAGGCACTTGTGGGAATAAACCAGAGTGGAATCACATCACACAACATCAAGTGACGAGGCCACTTCCCCTCTGGGATGAAAAATAGAATCTCTCAGTTTTAGATCAGCTGAAGATATGTTTGTGCCAAGAAATCAAGAAAAATGCCATAAAGCTGTTGTGTAACAGGCTGACTTAATACGTATTGATGTGAGGATTAACAATGTCTGGCCACTATTGTGGGTCATTGATTCAGTTGGAAAGGGGAAGAATGATGGGGCACAACGACTGACTGATCAACCATCGTTTCTCAAGGTGTCACGAACACTCAGGTTCAGACAAGGTTGCAAAATAATCAGTAGACGTGGCTTTAAAACAAACATTTGTTTAAAGGGACTCTGTGGAACTGGAAGATGGTTGTTAGTTTATAGCTCCATTCAGACTGCACTTTCAAGGCGGGAATCATGCGGCAAACATCTGCCTCGCCACCTGAGTGAAAGTTACAGAGGCAGAGAGGGGGCACAGTGTCATCCTGCCTCTGATCCGCCTCTGGAGGTTGTATCAGAGCTGCAGCAGAGGTGAGCTGGAAGAAACGCGTAAACGAAAAATCACACGGGTGGCAATGTCATGATGTGTACCATCACGCCTCTCTTGGTTCCACCACTTAGGTGCGCTGTACGAAATGACAACCTGGAGCAGCTTTACCTCAGCGCTGCTTGGTTCAGTGTGAACATACGTTAGCTACAACAGCAGAGAGAGGCACTGGGACAGGTACTTGAGAATATGCATAAAGTAACATCCTTTGGAAAATCTGACCCAAGTCCTTCTCAAAGACATCCACAGGCGAGAGCATTAATCCAGCCCACTATTTTAGCACTGGGGGCAACAAAACACTGACTCTCTGGACAGTCTACTTGCTGCCACACTGGGGGAGCAGATGCAAACGCTGAAAACAATTCTATCAGACTTTCCAAGCAGTGAAACAATAGCAGCCAGCCAAAATGCAAATAGAAAGCTGATGTCTCAATGATAGATAATGTTTGTGGGAAATTGTCGCTCATTAATAATAGGAGAGGAACAACTTTCTTACACAAGTTATGATATTCAAATGTTTTCTTGCAACCCTCTATTTTAATAAAAACAGTTGGCAAGACATTTTCTCCTGATAGTATATTTTCTCTTTCATGTAAGATAAGCACAAACATTATTTTTCCACAAAAGTGGAATTAAGGATTGTAAGAAAAGGTGCAACAAAGACTTTGGGGCAGACAGAGACAGAGATGCTGCTTGACAAGCTGCTTCACACACATCCATAAATGACATAGAACCATTTCTTAATGTGATATCTACAACATTAACTCCAGTCCGTACAATCTTCTCTTTGATTCTTTGATTTAATGCAGCGACAAGCCAATGCAGCACTGTAACATCCCACTGCTTGCATAATATCTCACCAGCAGTCTCTCTCGGTTACACATACACACATACACATGCACACACACACATGCACGCACACACACACACACACACACACACACACACACACACACACACGTACATACATTAGGGATTCTGACTTGGCCTACTTTAGGTGTTCAGGGAAAAAGCAGCAGGATGTGAACGAGGCGTGCTGATTTTCCCCCATAACCATGTCGGTTTTTGTTGTTTTTAATCAACAGAAAACGGTACAAACCACAAAATGAAATGTTAATGTATCCACTCCCTTTCTTAATTTATATATCAGCAAAAGAATGACAGAGGTATGTAAGCAGCAACCACAAGCCTGTGGGCCTTTCCAGTCTTGTATAACCTACATTATCGGTAGAACGAAGACACACAGATTAGGTGCAGAGATTATGTTTACGGTTGCTGTTCACCTCCAGAGATAAAGAAGCGCTAACATTGCCCCGCTGTGGTGTGCCACTACCCCTGAACAGTAGCTGTGCGCAGTGGGAGGGGAAAAAAACACCCAGCAGCACCTGGAATGACCGTGTTTTAGAATGGATTTAGAAGCAAATCAGCTCCACCCTTCAGTCTGAATCCCCCGGCCTGTGTAAATAAGCCATCAATGGCTGTCACATAACTGCTACACTGGCTAGGACAAATGAAGATGCAGGGTGCTGCCTGGGCTGCCGCTGCTGACTGTAATTGCAATCTTTCAGACGGGAAATGGCAAATTGCTCCTCTCATCATTAGCAACCAGCTAAGACAGAAAACAGACATGCAAGCCTGCAAACATAATTATAATGACATACTGGGAGGCAGAGGAACTGCTTTGGAACACATCTGGGGCTTTCATAAGGCCACTGCATACACACTGAACAGGTCTGGCGTGTGTTCAGGAGTGTGTTTTTTTTTTCCTTGCATGTGTAGCTGTTTAAATTCAGATCCCACCGAGTGATCTGCACTGTGGTTACCTAGCCACGGCATGGCAGACTTACTTGTGCAGGCCACAGATGGAGGGTCAGAGAGGGCCCGGTAGTATCCATCCTCACAGTCACAGCGCCAGGAGCCCTCGCGGTCGTTGAAGCTGTGTGCAGGACAACGAGAGCACTGAAGGTCCTGGGAGGAAGACTTGTAGAAACCACGGCCGCATGCTGCAGAAGGAAGAAAAAGTATGAGGTCGAGGAAAAGAGAGCCAAAAAATTAAATGTATACCCCTGCACAGACATGTATGGATTTGATATGATTTATGAGTGTGGTGCTTAATCTTACAATTTGCCATATACGTTTTTGTGAAAAACTGACAAAGGGCAGTACAGAATGAATTATTAAAATGAGTCAGTGCCAAAAGCTTTTTTAACAAAAAGTTCAGTTTAGAAGTAATTCCCTGCAAAACAGCTGAATTTGTGTAGTGGAACCTGAATCTATCTAGGACAGATTTCAAAATAAAGTCCCTGCTCCCTTTGCTACATACACACAAAAAACAAAAACTATACAAACTAGTTGCTTAAATTATTCATGTGTTGAGGATGAGATCAGGAGTGTCGCGGCCTGAGGAGAGAAGCAGTTCTGTAGTCTGCGGCGGATACTTCTGTATCTTTTGCCGGTAACCATTATTAATGAAGGCTGAATTTATAGTGACATTGCTGTTGTAATACAATGCTTTATAAACCATTTATTGAGCAATTGCAAAGGTCTAAATATTATTTTTAACTCCATAATGGCCATCCAAATATTAGAAGAACTACATAGTACTGGTTGAAAAAGCATTTCATTGTTGTTACACTGAAGTAAATATGAACTATTGTTTAAAAACCACAAGGTTACATTTTATTCCTGCCGGTTATAATAGAGTGATACAAACCCTGCGTCTGTCTGCAGATACCAGATCACAGAGCAGCTTCTTTCCTCAGGCTGTGAGACTCCTGAACTCATCCTTAACCATGAAAAGTCTTACCACAGTCATCCAATTAGTTATTCTGTTTGTTTATTTGTATTTTTGTAGGCATTTAGTTTGAACATGATTTTTGCCTGAGCGTTTATTGACATTAAACGCTCATGAATCACAAAGTTTATCTCACATGTGAAAAGAAAAAAACTAGCTTACATTCTCTAAATGACTATTTGAAAATTGATCATTTTTGTGTCTCTCACACCGGTGGGGGCACAGCTCATCTTTAACCCCAGGCTCTGTACAGATTAATACGGCCATGGTGGTATACAAAAAAACAAATCAAATTGTACCCACCCATCACCAGAAATTCAATAGATCCATGAAATTCTCACAGCATTTTGTATTTAGTAAACCTGAGCTAAGCCTGGTTCACACAGGGTTACACACACTGATGATCTCAGCAGTCATTACAAATCACTGAATGTCTCGAGGTGATATTAGTCCTGTGCAAACAAAGTCTGAACGCTTCTGTGCCTCACACCTGAATTCCCATCATGAAGAGGGCATGACAGAACATCCCGTTGTGTTCACATCTTACAGATGATCCTGCCCCCCCCCCCCCAGGGCCTCATCAAGCAGGCTGAGCCATGAAATGGCATCGCAAGCCTCATGTTGAAGCATTAGCCCAGGGATAAACTGCAACCTCTCACTTTGAGAGGAAAATAACAAGGCTATTTTTATTCTGATGAATCCTCAGGTCAGTAAAGAGGTCTGACTTGTTCATAACAAGTCCTATCTCTGAGAGCAAACATTCTTCAGAAGAGCAGAGAGATATGACTACACATCCAACACACGCACATGGATCATTTCAACACTGCACATTTGACCAAGTCAGTGAATCAACCTCAGTCTGATACAACTAATCAGGAGTGACACATCACTGCCTCTGTGGTGAGACAGTAATTTAAGAATTAATCTTAAATCCAAAATAATTCACAGATTTTCCTCACATCACGACTGATCCTCTTTTCCCAAAAAGTGCTATGAAAGCAAGTAATGACAAATGCAGAGCATAAACAGCAAACGAAATACAATGATTCATGCCAGCCCCACCCTCAATCATATTCATTTGTCAGGTTAATGTTTAAATACCACTAAGCAGTAAACTATATATTCCAGGTCTTGTCGTTTTAGTCTTAAAGTCAACTAATCTGTTGTGACTGGCTGTGTGTGCAAAACAGAGCGAAGCCTGGTGAAAAACTGCAATCTCGGGCCACCTGATTTCTTAAACAACCTGCAAGAAATCTATAGTTTGGTGAATAGCTCTGCATACAAACTATCAAATTACACCAAAAATGCATTTTTCATGAGTCACTGGGGGAAATGAGCAATGATTTTCATACTGGGCACCCCCCATTACAGATCTCGCCTCTGCTACTTTTTTTTTTCTATTTCCTTTTTCCAGGGGGATATATTGGACACCAGCCCCTGTGACAGGTCTGGAATAAGAAGGATTGAGGCATGCGAGTTTTGTTGTTCAACCACTTCCAGGGTGACATGAAGAGGAGGCTGGGGTATCCCCATCCCAGCTACATGAAAGCCCTGTCATTCTGCATTTATTGCACTGCCACAGCCTCCTGGAACCAGACCTTTTTTTTTTTTTTTCCAAGAGGAAAAAGTGCATGATTTTATCTCTAATCTTTCTTTACCTTTTCTAGCCGGTAATTGAAAACAGAGCCATCAGGAGGCTGCAAGCGGTGAGTCTGAATGCTGACCAGGCGGAACATACAGAGTATACATGTGCTTACTCATCATATTTAAGTTCTTTTTTTCCTCTATGTACAGCTGAGATGAACATTTAACAAACAGCAAAGGAAACCATGTCTAGGTGCAGAATCTGATACGCAGTGTAAACACTCCCTGTGGATGTTGATAATGACACTGAAGGGCTTTCTCCAACAGGTTAAAGACTGGCTAGATCCCGTCTGAGACCCTGATTTCTCCCACTAGGCCGAGCTGTTTAAACATTCTGATAAGCCAGCGTGTCTGTTTGCCTTTGGGTTTTCTGAGAGCTCATCTGCTGGGTGGCCAGTGTGCAGAGTGGGAAAGCCCTGCAGGGACCAAGTCTATCTCCCATCGCCACCACCACTCCAGCAGACCAGAGGATCTACTGGGGGTGCTCTGGAAAGTAAACACAGTTATACTAGAAAACTCAAATGTATTTCAACGTTTTTTGTTTTTTTCAAAGCTTTGAAAACATTTGCATTGTCTTTGCATTTTCTCCCTTAATTACAATTTGAATAACCAAACTCAGGGTACCAGCCAATACCATACACTACTGATCTACCAACATTTCTCTTAAAGTTGTGTAAAAACAATTCAGATTATTAATGCGTAACATAATGAAAGCTGGAAACTAGACCAGCGCCTGTCTCCTGTTGCTGCGCTCAGTGAACTTTGTTGAGTCGGGAGTGGTCTAGTGTGCACAATTCATGTCACTACATCGAACAAAACATCAGTGATTTTGGTGAAACAGAATCATATTTCAAGGAGAACATGTTTTCTGGTGATCTGATGTCCTGCTGCTGCTCTGTCTCAGCTCTGTGATTTATGAGGTTTCCTAAAAAAAAAACTGATTGTCTGATCAATTTTCTTGCCCCAATTCAACTAACTGTTGCCAAATTGCCATGTTTCCCAATCTCAGAAATTGACTGGTATGACCAGTGTTCTCAAAACTGATACAAATGAACTATAACTATTGTTTCTATAAACCGAACATGCCCTTCCATGCAAGCAAAACACACTTTTTTCTATGCTGCTGTCAGCAAAGGCCATGTGTTTATCAGTGTGTCCGACTGGCTTTGGCACCCGGAAATGTTTACAGAAGCAACAAGGCGGCAAATGAGGCCTCAAAAATCGAATGCCTGCATGACACAGGCAAGTAAGTGTTTCTGCAGCACTCCCCACCACTGGCAGTGCAGTGAGTGACAAGTACAAACACAGCCATCCCAACCCAGCATTCCTGTCCCAGCGGCAGCAGCAGTATTACAGCACACACTGACTCGCTGCTGGCCAGTTTTCGTTCCTGGCACCAGATGCTGAAGAGAAACTCTTCTTCTGAGACACCAGGATGGGGTGATAACAAGTGAGAGGTATGCTGTCAACTGACCCTGCACCAACACTTTCTTCTGAGTGGAAATATCTACGAAGCAATTACACCAACTCAGTTCACCCAGTAACCTTCTTAACTGACAGCATGACTAACACCTTACTGTCCAACAGTGACGCATAAACATGTTTAAACATTACACTAAAACCCAGACGCTTAAGTACCTGCGCAAGAAGATGTAGCACCCAACATGTAATTACATTAGTAAGGATAAAGTGCCTAATAGTGACTCTTTGAAAAAAAAAAAGCCAATTTATGTAAGTCTGGTCTGCTTCTAAACAGATAAAGGCCAATCAATGCCTTGTGCTTGTAGACACAAGCCTGTTAAAAAGCTCAGCATTAGACACAACAGCCAGCTTATTTACGACACTAAGAAATTAGTCAGTCCTCAGAAAAGCGGGCTGAGGTTAAGCAGAGAGAAAAAAAATACAAGTCTTACATTCCAGCCAGCTCCTCGGCAGGCTACAGAGCCAGCATCTGTAATTTCCCTTCCAGTGGTCAAGCACTTTCATTCAGTGATGTGTGCGGGGACGAGCTGCAGTCAGCAATTTTACACCAAGAAAAAGGGAGCCTGAGAAAGGAGAGGTCCTCAGAGAAGTAGGATAGAGATAATCAAATGCTCCTGTGACTGTAAAGTCTCAATCTCAGCAAACACTGGCCCAAAGACTAAAACAAAGTCTCCTTATCTTATGCAGACATGCATACACAAAAAAGGGGGAAAACCAATTCCTCTATTTTTGTAAGATCTTGGTTTATTTCTCTTCCCTCCGAGCTGAGCTTCTTAACATTCTTGAATTACATCCAATTTCGCTCACGCTTTGGCAGTGTCATGACACTCCGGGTGAGGGACAGCGAGGGAGGTGAGAGAGCGCCACTGACTTCTTATGCGACAGCCTGACATATCCCTTACTGGCCAAAATAGAAAATAATCATTTCCCTTGTCTGGGGGTGACGCCATGGCACTTGGTGTTTTTTTTTTTTTTGTTTTTTTTTCCCTCAGTTAATCGTGTGCCTTTGCAAACAGATCCAAGTCTAAATGTGCCTTTTTGGTTTTCTCTGCAGTCTCCTGTTTTCTGAGGAGGGTTAGTTAAGTGCATACCAAAATATGTCCATTGCATAGAAAATCTGTCAAGTATCAAATATGACCAAGAATGCTTGGTCAGAATCTGTGAGACCCTTGTGGAAGTGGGGATTACAATATAGTGGATCCTCCAGGCTTTGCAGATAAGGAAAATGCGCATTTAAACGATTATGGATACAAAGCATTAAAATACATTTTTATTTCAGTTCTGACACTGAAACTGAGGTATAATAGGTAGTCTCAAATAGCCTGGCCATCTCCACAGCATTCTGTCAGTGGTAGAGCAAGCTAAACCCAGGGTGCAGCAATGATGCCCTGTCAAAAAAATAGTGTCAGGGGAACTTGTTTTTCACATGGGGAGGTGAGCCCTGGCAGTAAAATGGCAAAATTTCCTGAAAATTAAAGGAAGCAGCTGATACCTAGTTCACACTCGTCGAATTAGCAACCAGCTAAGAGTAAGAGTAACCAGCATGTACATTGCTAGCTTGGAAGTTGTTCTTTTATGTAGCAACTGGGATTTTAAAAACAGTAACATAGAGACAATGCAAGGATGAACTGTCTACACCCGTTGAGTCAAAGTAGTACCACAGCAGAACCGGTACTGAAACATTTCAAATAATGCAAGTCCCTAGTGTTCACAGAACCTGGAGAACTTCTTTCTTGCTTTTAACCCACAAATCCAATCAAGGTCAGCGTCGTTATCATGACCGAAAGCCTTGATGTGACAATGTCCAGTTTATAGTTTATACTACACTGGGTATCTGCATAGACAGCTGTCTTCCCCAACATGCAGTTCACACATTTACACCCCTGGACCAACCACAGATGTGGAAGGTATAACATGGATGTTAGGTTTCAGTTGGTAAATTATCAAGCTGTATTTTTTTGGCACAGTCTCAGCTGTGGCTGTTGAAAAGTGCTTTATAAATAAATCTGAGTTGAGTTGGTACACTGGTAAACCGGTGCCAGGACCAAAAACACTTTAATGACACCCTGTCTTGGAGAAACTGACAGTTGACCTTACTTACTTGCTTTTACAACCCACAAATCCAATCAAGGTTACAATCCTTATTACTACTAAGCATGGAGGAGTCTAGATGTCAGCTGGGATATTGAGTTTCTCCCCATTTGTCAAATATTGCAGCAGACGGGGCTCAGAGTGAGCTCCAGTATGCGAATGTGGAAGATTCCCTTCCCGTTTTTTTGCAGAGGCCAGAGCGAGAATGACTAGTGTGGGCCTTTCTGTCCCCCCAGTCCTAGCATGATGAGTCCTGTCAGGGCTGGGCCTACCCCCCTCTCCTGCTGCCCTCCCGTCCGGCCTGATTATGTGTTAAATCCGCCTGTGTGTCGGGATGGATGTGGAAAGAATGCGCGCTGAAAGGAGCCGAGCGGGGCCACGGAGACCCGGAGAGAGCAGCCTGGAGATAGCACCCCATTAGAGTGATAAAAGAGGCAGAGGGAGGAGAGCAGCCGACAGGACCAACATGCAGGCCCTGCCACTGATGAATGCCAGGTGGAATGGGTCAAGCACGATAAAGGAAACAGTTTATTTTCTTATTTTAAAAAAAACGCCATTTGTTTCTGTGAAACGCTCGCCATGGCCACTGCTGCTCTGATAGGGAAATGTCTTTATAAATATCCTCCCTAAACACAGGCCTGGTATGATGGGGAGCCTGTTGCCTGTTGTTTTGTATGTTTCCTCCATGTGTCTTTTCCTTTGCCTGAGTGATTCAGACATCGAAAGCTTAGCCAGCCTCTATGCAAGCAGGCCTGGGTATCCTATGATCTCTTACTCTAATTTCTCAACATAACAGTACATTATAGAGTTATAGAGGGATTAAAATGATCACAAAATGCAAAATGCAAAACCTTAGTTTGTGACACAAACATATTATTTTATCTTGACAATTCCCTGCAGATGAGGTCCCATGGGACGTGATCGAAAGCTGCATACAAACGCTAATTGATCCTGACTTGTGATTACTTTATCAAAGATTGTTTTTTGTTATTTTCTTTTTAAATTTTGTGTTGAATTATAAAGACATACTTCGTATTTGACCAGAAATCTGATGCCAGTTTTTGGTACTTGACAATGTGCCATAGACACATTTCAGCAGGAGGAGAGAAATCCAGGCACCCCAGAAATATGAGAAAATGTGTCAAATGTGGAAGGAAATATTAAAAAGCCCAATGTGTGCATGCCTGACCATACATGTTTTTTTTTTACTTTTTATCTTATTGACTTGAAAAAAAAAAAAAAAAAAAAAAAAACTTTTTTAAATGTCTTTCATTGTATGACGCATATACTTATACTTGGAGTGCCTGCATTGCCTGCGTGTTTATCTGAAATACAACACCACTTCCATCTACATTGCTTTAGCCACCACTCATCTCTTTTCCTTACAAGTCAAGGCTGGTGCTGCAGAAATATTCCTGATGCCCCAGTCTACCTGTGAAAAACAAAGGACCTCTCTCCCTCTTACTCATCTCATCGCTTCTATTACACTGCAATCCGTAGTTAATACTGCCATAAACATTCTCTGTCAGCTATTTCAAAATACCCTGTGTCTAGCTGGATGTTCAGACAACCATGAAATGCTATTTAAAAACCCAACTCCTGCTTTATGTTTTTCAGTTTTACTTTCAGGGCATACGATTAGGACCATGACCGTGCGTTCCGACTGTAGAGAAGGATGTCAATAGCTCACACAGAGCTTATTTCTCATGCATTAATGTAGCCTGGGGCCTATGTGTGTTGCTCTGATTAGATGTGACTTATGTTCTCTGCCTCAATAAATAGCAGGCCTTAGTGTGGACATTCATCAGGCTGTGTTTACTGGCATTTTCTGCATACTGAACTATGGCTGCATCTCTGTAATGGACTACAGCCTGTGGTGTTTTCCTCTGCAATGTAAGAAGCAGTACGTCTTGTGAGTAATTTCACACAGGCAGGCAGACCTGGGGAAAATCTGAGCTGAGTATATTTCTTCGACTTGAAAAGCTTAGGACAGCTCAATTGATCTCATCTTGCAGGTGATGTGTGGACTGTTGTAGCTGCAAAGGTTTTAGAGAAATCAAGTGCACCTTGAAGGAAGATATGAGTTATTTATCAAGCTCACTGCAGTGCTGACTAACATTTTCTTTCTAGCTTGGCATCATCCGAATGGCATTAAAACAAGTATTGTATTAGTTAATATGTACACATATACATTTTTCACCTCTGTCACCAGGATAAAATTCAACATTTCAAAGAGCGAACCACCCTGAATATTTTAAGGAAGACCTTGGGCCAAGGCAGCTTCTTTAATCCAAAACCAAGCTGGGTTTGTGCCCTAACCTAACCAGACCATAGGCACACAGCATCGTCACAAAGGAAAGAGTAAATCACTGCATCTCTTGCAAGACCCAGCCTACTCTGCTCTGATCAGCTTGCGTCTATCACTTTCGTACGACAGGTGGGTTCTCTACATAGACGAAAGGACCGTACCGTGTAGCCATTGCCGCTGACTTTTTTCCCTCCTAAAATATGTTCAGATTTTTAGCCTTACCACCGATAGAACAAAAACAGCAGCAGGTGTTTGTCATTTTTTCTTTTTCCTCTGAGGCCACTGGACTGCTCAAAATCATTCTTTCTTTTTCGATAAAGAGAGCGATGCTCAGCAGCTTGGTTTTTTTTCTAGCAGACATGTTAATCTCCAACCTATGAGAGACAAGGCGCCTATCCAGCTCCAGGAATCAGTGGCAGATCACACAAAGAAAAGGAAAAAGAACTGAGGCCATTCTGAAAATCTCCTCACAGGGCGGACGTAGAGTTTGGAACGAGCTCACTGGGAACACCTCCCGTGTGTTTCAGAAGAACGAGGGAGTCTCGGACATAGCTACAATAAGGATTAATAGGTGCTGCTGAAGCACAAGTTAAAACGGTTAAAAACAAATCTGATGTCATATGGTGCCAGATCCTCCCTCCACCCCATGCATGCTTGGAATGGCTGCTACTGCACTCCACACATACAGACAACCGAGCCATTCATCCGAGGTACCTGTGCTTAGCGGGAGATAAGTAGCTTTCCATGAGAAACAAAGAGAAGATTAGCATTCCCTTACACTGTGTTGGAGGGCATGCAGCTTTGCCCTCTGAGCAGAGAAACCCCAAAGGAAGTGCCTGCTCACTTGTTCACAGCAAAGATCAGAGCCAGACACTGATTAAGTTATACTAAAATTGAAGCTAATGCTCCTGCTACGCTGCTATCGCCAGGCCACGCAGTTTGACAGGAAAGTGGGACAATTAGGAACTAAACAGCAAACTAATGAACACCTGTTTTCTCTTTGAACCCTCCTGCTGATTTACTACATGGCTTTGGAGGTGGAAAATAAGGGTATTTGAAGATTTAACCCACATCAGTACATTTACAGCCTCTCAGTCAGCCTGAGCAGCAGCATATCTACACACACTCCCGCTTAAGCTATCGGGCGGAGTGAACTTTTTGAAATGGATTCTCAGTGACATGGAAAATGTCCCTATCTAATCGTCTTTTGTTTAGTTCATTTAACTCGGACAGAAACAGGAGAAAGGGCCCTTAAGGCTAGCCAGGCGGCTACCTTTAATGGATGAGGTGGTCAGCTCTAAAAAGGGAGCCATGCTAAAAGACATCACAGATGAGGGGAGGACTCTGCATCGTGGGGATGAAAGCACAGGGTCCAAAGGTCTCACCGATCCATAGCCCCCTGCAGCCCAAGCGAAATCAGTACTGAAAATGTCCACAGTCAGCAGCTGAGCATTATCGCTGAATTGTGCCAGGGCCTACCAACCCTCCTGACCCAGGCCCCGCCCACCCAAATCCACCACGCACAGCCCCGGCTCTGGTCCCAGAGCTGTGACAGAAAGGAATGAAACAATGTCAAACTAGCTGCTCATCACTACTGTGGCCTCCACTGACACAAAGACGTTGGCTTGGCCTCAGATGCCCACGAGGGCTTGTGCAGATCATGATTACTCTTAAAAGAAGCAGTTCACCAAAAATGAAAATTCCATCATTATCTGCTCACACCCATGCCAATGGAAAATGTGTTAAGTTTCATTGTATACAAAACATATGGTCACCAGTAAAAAACATGTTTTATTTTTTTATTTTTTATTTTTTTAATCAAATAACCCCATTTACTTTAGTTGCTTAGGAAAATACTGCAACACTGTTTTGCTCTGAAGTTCCAGAAATGTTTTGATGAGTTTGAACCTTCACACGACTTTCCATCAGCATAGAAGTGAGGGGATGATAACTCAGTTCCATTTTTAGGTGACTATACTATACTATGAAATAAAGAAATACAAAAAAACTTTTTTTTTTTCATTTTCCACTCATTTCAAGCTATTCAGTTATTTTAAATTGGTACAAAGACAGGTCAATGTATTATACAATGTGATCTAATGATGAATATTCCTAACTTTTGACATTTTATAGAGCAAATGATGAATGATGTCTATGAAATAACTGCAGATGATTAATCATTAGATTAGCTCTTATGATGTTTGTTCTCCCACTCTGGTTATGTAAACATTGGACGCCTCCTGTTTTGCCAAGCTGTCGTAATTTTAACACAACTCTCTGGAAAAAAACAGCAGGATTTCCTGCTACAGACCCATCCATAGCACATTTTAACTTCTGCTTCCTCTGCTCTGGATGTAAGTGGGAAAAAGTGTGAAGTTATGTAATAAGTTATTGATTCTCCTTTTAAAGGAAGATTGAAGTAGAGATCCAGTGGTCTAAAGCGTCCCGGAGGAGCAGCTCCGCTGACAACAGGGACCTCCCTGCTGCCTCTGAAGGTGGCGAGACCCCGAGCAGAGTCACATATCACTTTCACCCTCCTGCCACAGGGACATAAGACAGAACACCAAAGACATTGTCTTCTGACATAGAGTTCGCCTGTCTGATCGCATCCCACTCAAGCAGTCAGCAAGCAAGCAATTACAAAAAAGACATCTGCGCCACAGTTTGGATAGCTAAAACAGGCAAAAGCCTAGAATTGCAAGAGGTATGGAAGCAGGGATCGATGGAGATGTCTGAACCTGTTAGTGCAAGTGGAGATGAGGGCCGCTGCACTGCGGGGAGGGCTCTTTTGTCATGCAGGGAGAGGGGGCCGGAGAGGTGACTCTTGTGGCGATCAGGGGTCAACTGCTGCGATCATCCATCTTCCTTCTTGACAGTGTCCTGTCAGCCAGGGCGCTCATGTTACTGAACACAACAGGCAGGCCTCCATTGTGGCTCTATGCTTGTCTGCAGCCATGTGTAAATGAAGTTAATATTCACTGACCTCATGCATGGCCAAATGTAGACCCTGGTGTCAACTTGGAAATAACGCTATCTGACACAAAGTGGTGGGGGTCTCCCTTTAGAGGGACTAACAAAGTCACCTACCAGTATGGCTGACCATATGCCTTTTTTTTTGAATGAGGGCTATTTACTTGGATTCTGTCTATTCATGTGAAGCAATGTGGAGTCTCAAATGTGGACTGGCAGGTCAAATTCCAAAACCTGGATACTGAGAAGTCATTATTCGCCTGTTTCTTTCTTTCCAACTTGAAAGAGTGTTCAGATTCTGGTTGAAACAAATTTCATTTCAAATTGTATTTTTTCCAAAAGTAGAATGCACACGCACCAAACTACATCCTTTGCATCAAGGGTAAAGAACAACAATAAATCTGCTTGGATGTCATGTAGGACATACGCCCCTTACATCACCATTCACAGGCAAAAGTAAGTAATCCAGCTAATTGCTGTACGTACATTTATCTAAACCAACCTCACGATATTTCTGGGAGACTCCGGGTGTGCTTTGCCCTCTCTTGATTTCCTCCCGAGGTCACAATTCTCCTATATTTCTCCCAATTTATGACAAACTTTTTTTTTACCTTTGAGTTTTCACAACCTCATCAGCCTGTAGTTACTCTACAGCCTGTAGTCTACTCTAATGTCCACCCTGAGTGCGTGAGACACGCAGAGAAATGGAGAAGACAAAGAAATACAGAAATCCTAGAGAGGAGAATTCCTGTTTCTTCAGATATTTTTAAAGGAAGCGGGCATGCATTTCATAAAATCTGCTGTGTCAAGTCTATCAAAGGGCTGCATCAAAGTCAATCCCCATTGGCTAGCAAACAAAGGGCAGCAGCATGCACACACTCGCTATGGGGCAGAGCCATAAGCTAACATGACAAGGTCTCAAGTTTGGATATCAATACTTAATGTTTGTAAAAAAATGAAATAAAAAAAAAGGTTAAAAAGAATAATCCAATATCAATACTTTACAACATGTCTAGTACCCCCCCCGCCGCCATGTCTAGAGAAAATATATGTTGAATACTGAGAAAAACAGGGTCAAGAGCCAATAGAACCATGGGGTTTCATGCACTTGGAAAGAATCTTTTAATACAGTTTTCTGGTTTGTACGCCTACAGCACTGAACTAAGCTTCTCCATCAGTCCGCTTGATATTCATGTATGCATGAGTCAGTAGCTGTAGTTTATCAGTAGGGGTGAGAGACAAACCCATCACCAGTGACCAGACACTGCAGCCTTGGGTTTTTCTCTAAGATCACCTCTCTATGCTGAGATTGTGTGTTTTAGATCCATCTTTACTTCATTGTGATATCTGCAAATTCAAAACCAGTGAGAGCAAATATTCCTGTTTTCTTGACTGTTTCAGAATTAGGGCAGTGGACCTCGGTGGACCATTGTAAAAAGAGGCATTTGTATTTCATTTGATGTGCTGACAGGGCAGTCCAATCAAACAGAAGGAGCTGCTGGCCAGACCTTGCTTAAGCAAGTGTATCCCAGGAAACAACCTCGTCTTGTTTTAACTTCTCATTTAGAAGTGTATTGGATGTGGAAGAAAAGTAAACACTCTCTATTGCACCTTGCCAAAGCACAGTTTCAAACATTCTGCCTATTATTTATAAATGTAACTGTGGTTTGGTCTCTACTAATGAGTAGGAACTAGATAAAGCACAAGAACTGCACTGAAATCTTCAAGTCTACATCTGTTCTCAGTAGAGAACTGAAAGAGCTGCAAACAGTTGTTTAAATAATCAATGAAAAGCCCAACGGAAAATGTATCGTCAACCATTTTGAGAGGCAGTTAATTGCCAAATGTAATTTTTCTATGCAAAGATTGGACAACCTTTGTATATATATATATATGTGTGTGTGTGTGTGTGTGTGTGTGTGTGTGTGTGTGTGTGTGTGTGTGTGTGTGTGTGTGTGTGTGTGTGTGTGTGTGTATCTTGTTTGTGTTTTCATGATTGAACATCAAATATTTGGGTTTGGACCGTTGGTTTGAATAAAACAACACACTGTTAGATATAGCCATGGGTTATTAGTAGTAGTGGTAGGCATTTTACAAAATTTGTTGACATTACATAGATCAAGCAATTTACTGAAAAATGAAAGAAAAAATGTATATGTTAAATTACATTTTTAAAATTATATTAACTACATTTAATCATCATTAATCATTTTAAAATAGTTTTAGCAGACAATAGTACAAGTACCATCACCAGAACCTAAGACGATGACTTCAGATTGTTTTCTTTTGTCTAACCATCAATCCAAAACCAAACACTCTGCATTTATAATAGTTTAACACAGAGAAAGTAGCAAATCCTAATATTTGTGAAGCTGTAACCAGAAATGTTTGGCAAATGATTTGATGTATGACTGATTGAACATTTTAGTTTCTCCAGATCTAACGTCTCGTCCCTGTAGAGATCAATACTAGGACAATGTTACTTGTATTGGTAATAACATTCTGAGCAGAGAATACCACATCTGTCTGTCTGACTGCTACCTGCCAGGCTCAGACAACAAGTAGGAAAAGCCTTGGGCTGTGCAAGAATGCTGCTATTCACAGGAAGCAGACACTGGCAGTGACAGGATGAGCTCCCATCCATCACCAATTTATTTCAATCTTGAGTGATTTAGGTCCATTTGGGTCTCATGTGGATTCAGTGCACACCTGTCATTTGCATAATTAACTTCTGGTGCAGTTGTAAAAGACAGCCATTTGGTGTATTAAATTCACACCTTATCAATCAAGGGAGCATCCAGATGTATGAGGACCTCCTGACTCCTAGCTTCCTGGCTTCATTTGAAATGCTAAGTGCAGCTTTATCTGCAGGGCTGGAGCTGCCTGGTGGCCTCCGTACACGTTAGCTGTCGTGGTCAGACCCCAACCGCTCAGCCCTTTCCCTCAGGGGCTCGATCATCAATCAGTCTCCAACTAACTTCTGTCCAACACTCTGACAGTCAAGATGGATGATGCCAGCGTCTACAAGTTGCTGTATCCTCTCATTAATTCTCTTGTTAGCATGCACCAACAGCAGTGAGATACAGCCTGTTTTATCTGTTTTCCACCACATAGAGGCATCTCCCTCATTTGGTAGACGGTCAACAGTTAATCATTTCTCAGGCACTGGTTACTTAGTGCCACAATGATGGGATGTGTCAAAATCAGACAACATACATTCCCTGGATTGAGTGAAACAAAGACGCCAATGTCCTCCCACAAGGGCCCTCTCTCTGTCTAAACGACTCTGTGGCTCCACTGCAACCAGCGGCCAGCGCTGAACAAGACCAGCGGATGAATGGACGCTATTTTCACAACACGCACTTCTTCGCAAAATGAAGGCTGCGCAGGCTGCGGGGACACTTCAACTGGCCTTTTTCAACACCCATTACACTGAGACCACTGAACGCAGCGGGTGGAGAAGAAGAGTGACATTTACTGCTGCAGATTGCCACACAAAGAGTTAAAGAGCGACAGAAGGAAGGGGGGGTGTAGGCCGACAGACAAGGGGTCCCTCTTTGCTGACGGTGATGAATGAGTGGATCACAACACGTTCAGCGGAGGCCTTTGCATCCACAGAGGGGGCTCCTCGAATGACATGACTGACAGCTCAACTTGCTTACTCCACCTGCACCCACTCTCCAGCTGAATATTTCACTCTGCGGCCATGTTATAATCATAGCACAGCGCAGATACTAAAATAGGACAGAGACTGTCTTATGGCATCAGCATGCCTCAAAAGAAGTGCCTGTCAAATCATTCAACGCCTTCAGTGTCTGAAACTCTGCCCACACACCTTTCTCACGTCACAATTTGGTAGGCTGAGGATTAAGGTTAGGGTGAGTCCGATGCTTGAAAGGGAAACCTTGTTGACTTTCAACCAGTCTTGCATAAGGGATAGACAGACTATTGGCCTGGCCAATGATCAGGGCTAATATGAAGTAATTTTCTGATTGTCATCGCAGCATGCAACATCCTCTGATACGATGTCCCGCCCACAACACTCTGATCACGTTACAATTAATAGCCTATACGAGGGAGTATAAAGTAGCAGAGAGAGGAAATCTTTAAGTAAAGTACCTGAAAATTGTACTTAAGAACAGTAGTTGAGCAAATTGTAATTTTTTCATTTTTACTGCAAATGAATATCAGTGTCAGATAAATGTTATCTGTCTCCTTGATTTCTAATAATTGGTATTGGTGTCAGCCCATATAAAAGACATGTCAGTCGACCACTTTGTATCACTTCAATGTTGGTACTATATGCAAATGAACAATAGTAAACATTTGCCTACAAATGGAGCTAAACTCGCTATTTAGCAGATTTTAGGGCTGTTGTATCAACCACAGATTGTTCTTTTGCATTTGTGTTTGCCCGCATCCATGGACACAGAGAGCACAGATGCATCAAGAGAACTTTTCCAGCTGTCAAACATTTCTTTAAAAGCTTTTTCATTCCATTTGAGCATGTAGGGAGCTTAAATCTACAGAAAATATCTGAACTGTGAAAATGTGCTGTTTTGGTTGGTTGCGGTGGAGTCACAGGTGTGTGACAGTGCCAGATATTTTTAAGGGGAACTCGGGACAATTCCCAGTCATTTTTCTTACAACAAAAAAAAAAATATATATATATATATAGAACATCTTGTGGTAATCAAAATGTGATCTTGTCCTAACACAACCAAGCGTTTTTTGTGCCTAAACCTAAACGGACCATAAGTACAGTTGTCACAAGATAAAATCAATAGTTAAACCTAAAGAAAAGTAAAGATTCAACATGTCCTTGGTTTGCAAAAACATACACTGTCAACATCTATTCTGGTGATTGGGCTGCGTATTGTGTGTACAAATGTACGTCCATGAAGAACTGGTACAGACACGTTGTCCTTCAGGTGAGTTCAGATCCCACTTTACACAAGTGAGTTTGTTTGAACCCTTAATACTTAAGGTGCTGCATTGCCAGGAATCACCATTATAACAATGAGCAGTACTTTTACACCAGTGAGACAAGCCAGTCCAAGGTCCAAATGCCAGTCATAGCCACTTGGACTTACTGCTCTACTGTTCGGCTGATAGAAATACTTTGAATAGCTTTCAGATTTCGTGGGGGGAAACTACTGAATGGACAATTTAATGTCAGTGGAGCTGCTGGAAGAAGTGCTGATGGTGCACCATGATGCTCATTTTATTTAGATTAACTACCTCTTAATACAAAGGCTTCTCATGCCTCAGTGGAGATAAAGCTCATAAAGGTGCGGTGTCAAGACTGGAATGTGATCCACGTACACATTACGGAGCCTTCCTCACACTTTAAACAATCTGAGGGCAGGTTCACCACGCCGCTGCCTCCATTTTGGCAGTTGTTCTAGTTGACATGTGAACAGATTAATTAATAGAGAGATGCAACAGCAATCTGTTCTGAGAGCGTAATAACAAGAAAAAGGTAGCTCAAATTACTTTGTTGTGTTGGAGCTTTTGGTTGTTATGTTGCATAGCTCTCTCTCTCTCTCTCTCTCTCTCTCTCTCTCTCTCTCTCTCTCTCTCTCTCTCTCTGAGGAAATAAATGTGGGCTTCTCAGCAACCAAAGGGCACAACTGGATCTCGCATCTATGCATATTAAAATAACAAGAACAATAAGGAGGAGGTCCGCGGGGTTGAATCAGCGATAGCCTACCAACATTAGAGACATAGCACAACTTGAGGCGGGCTGTGTTGCTCTAAATTACATGGCCTAATATATTTCATTAACACACCTCCCTCGGTGGGGTCCCTAATGGATGACAGCGTGGCATAAAAGCTTGTCTGCCAGGGACACTAATTTGTTCTTAGATGCATTCCATTCAATTATTACTGGCTGCTGCTCCTCGTAAGCTGCTTAGATTGAGGTTGCCCGCTTTGCCAAAAAAAAGAGGCAGCCTTGGCCGACAAGGCAGGCCACTTAAGTTCTGTGACCTAAGTCACCCCTTCTAATCCATAGTGATTTTTATCTTTCAAGTCAGGTGGCCACTGAAAATAATCCTCTGAGCAGTTGAAGTGACAGAAAGCATGTTATTGTTAATTGTGGCGGCACGATCCAGCAGCACAACAATGCACAAACGAGCCGCGGCGAGGCTGTTACTTGCCTTCCTGTTAGGCTCCTTCATAAATATCCTGAGGCCTAAATGCCACAGAGCGACAACTATTTGTTTCCCTCTCCGTCAGGGTCCTGTGGCCGCGGTAGAAAGATACTGACAGACTGGCTGGACTTCCTCTAGACCTGTATATTCTGATGGTGATTGTCTTGGCTCCTTGCCCGTAGGAGCTGGAACTGAGGAGCTAAACTCAAGTTATTATTTAATCCCAGTGTCAATAGAATCATGGTTATAAATTAAGGGGTTTGTAATCAATTAACATGAATTCCAATTATTACACTGGGGATGTTTGGCCTCAGTACTTTATCCGTCTCTACTGCCGCCAGATCAGCTGCTTTAATCCCATTTGCCAACACAAATATTCATTTGTTAATTTCAGTCATTTACCTGTTCTGCATATTCATATCGCAAATACTCAACAGTTTTTTAGATGTTTTTTGTTTTGTTTTGTTTTGTTTTTTCTTGGCACACCTTTTATTGTGTGAAATCCAGGATCAGGATGCCCCTGACTGGTTTCTAAGAGCAAATTCAACAATAATGCTGATGAAATTCAATGACAATAAAGAACATGACAGTAAAGGAACAGGCACTCACGTTCACATGCGTCTCCTTTCTGATGAAATCCAGCCTTGCATATACATTTCCCAATGGGCACCAGCCATTCCCCTTCAGCGCTGCAGTGCATTTTTGGGGAGTTTTCGGCCTCCTCCTCGGCGTCGCTCACGCACATGCCCTCGACCTCCACCAGTGAGGAGAACTCAGATCCCGTAACGGTGTCTGGGAACGTGGCCAGGTTCTCGATGATAGACCAACACTTCTTGTAATAAACTTTGACAGAGACCAGGGCGATACACGCCCCTACATCCTGGAAGGCCAGGTAGAAGCCACGTCTGGACAGGGGGCCAATGATTCGCACTTCTGTATTCAGCTTCATCTTCCTCTCGCCCAGGTCGCCCTGGGTGAAGCTTTCATCTGCTGCAATCGTGTCAATTTTCACGTACTGGTTCTCCCGTAGGCTTCTGCCCACCTCCGAATCTGTTTCCTGGTAATACAAGTTGAACGTCTCCTTGCAAGTTCCCACCACACCGGGTAGGCTGTTACAATCCCTCAAGGTGAACTTCAATTCAACAAAAATTCTCTGGGCATTGCCCTTTTCTATCCAGTTAGTCCGAAGCCAGTTATTCTGATTCGGCTCCATGACTTGACAAACCTGGTACGTGCGAATGGGTGTGTAGTTCTCATCCAAGCCGCTGATCTCTTCCCACTGAAAGAAGGAACACATTTGTAAATGAACACATCCATGAGGTGTGCAATTCAAAAGATGTGGAGTGAGACATCTAATAATCACACTGGATGCTATTATATATAAAATATGACAAAGGTACGTCAAACATAGCTGAACAGACACAATAAACTGCAGTGAATGAAGGGACTGTGGTTGCATTTTGTTTATCACGTAATCACATTTTAACGGGTGATTGTGCTCCGGTTATCTGTTCCTGCTCACATTATTTATTTAAAAACTACCCACAGTCTGCTTTTAATCAGACCAGCAAGTTTTTGGTGGTTTGCCTAAGGCCTTTGTGCTCTGAATGTCAAAAGCCGGGAGAGTTTAGTCACAGAAACAACCTCTTGCATTATTTTACTTTTGTTCTGGACTTCTGTTAGCTGAGAATTTTACGCTACGGATCCTTTACGTCTTGTTTGGGAAATATCATTCCTCTTACATATGTGGGACATCAGAGAAAGCTGGTAAAAAAATATATATATATAGACATGGGGTGAGTGTGTGTGTGCCAGCGATGCAGAGATTCTGCAGGCTTACCCCATTGGGAGGATAGGAGATCCACTCCAGTTCTGTCTGCTGTGCCTTGGAGTCCAGCAGAATCACTAGTGACAGGAGAAGCAGGTGGTTAAATCTCACCGGGCTGGGTTTTACTGATAGGCCACACATCGATATCTATAGCGAATATAACCGTGACCTAATTTCTAGCAGCAGCAGCAGCAAAAGAACAGTGAATATATACAGACTGCAGCAGACAGGTCCTCCTGACTGCGGGGAACTTTCTGAGACAAATGTAGACAGTGACGGTGTGCACAAAGAAGGGAAACACACACCGGAGTGTGTCGGGGATCACTGTGTGTGAGAGCGCTCATCTGTTACATCTGGGTTTACTTCACGCATCAGTTTATTACAACTCAATTGCGGAGTTGTTGCGTTCAGGTCCCGGCGGCGGCTGCTGCTGCTGCTGCTTCCATCCCGGCGCACACACGGGAACATGCGCTCCAGCTCGGGAACATTTTTCTGCTCAAAACGACCCCGAAACTGCGATGAAACCATTCCACGTGACAGGGAGTGTGTGTGCAGCCTTCATCATGTGTCGAACCTGCCTGTTTTATGCTCTGGAAGCGTCCGCGAGAGCAGCGCGGCACCACGGCGGCTTTCATAAAAAAAAATAAGTTGTTCTAATATTTAATATCAGAAGACAGCGAGAGAGGGGGAGCAGGCAGGGCGCACCGCCGTGATGAAAATATATAGATACATATTTATATATATGCCATGTTATATTTTACAGGATTCTGTGTGATAATATCGGCGAACCCCCGCGTATAAACACGGAGGGTTTACGATTCTATCTGCTGTTCCATCCTGCCCGCGCTCGGTTATTCCTCTGTAGTTTCGCTGCTGAGAACATCCCTACCTGCCTGCTGGGATTCTTATTTTAACACATATAACAATAATATTAATTAAAACAGAATTCAATCAACTAAAAGTGCCAGTTTTCATCCATGTGAGTTTTTCTTTTTTTTTCTTCTTCTTTTTTTTTTTCATCAACCTCTTATTTTGGTGTCTTGTAGCCTTGATTCTGATGAACTTGAGCGTCTGAGGCAGATAACAGCTCCGCGTCAATCTACCGTACCTTCCTGTGAAGAAACGAGCGCAGACCGGACTGTTGGAGCCGAGGCCACTTTGGAGGAAACAACCTTCTGAAACTGCGTCCACATACACGGCTGACTGTCTCGCTCACTCTCGCACGGCCAGGCGAGCCTGCCGGGACGATCGATCCGTTGATATCACCCAGTTTGTCGTGATACATTGTTAATCTTTAACGAGGCAGGCTACTTATGCCGATAGCGTACTGGAGCTGGGGAGAAATAAAAAGAAGAGCTCCTGCGTCTAATCCGCGCTCTACAGCGTTTAACTGCCGTGCGTAAAAACGCCGAGAGGTCGATCACAAGCAGCCCGGGAGCAGCGCTGTCATCCCCGCACACCGGCCTCATCTGGCCACGGGAACAATCCACCTTTAGACTTCACTAAAATGAAAAATGGATAGCACCTAAAATGCAAGAATAGAAGAGCTACGATGTGTCGGCTCGTTTGGACTCCTCTCCGTTCATTCTGGAGGATGTCTTCCAAATGCGGCGGGATGAAGAGTCCAAACTTTAAGAACTTACCTTCCTTCGCATTCTGTGCTTCCCCGCTGTCTACATAGCAGCATAAACGAAGGCAAAACGTAATCCACAAACACGGGATGGACCTGAAGAGCATGGTGCAGCCGCGGATTTCAATCTAGACCGTAACTCGCTTTGCCACCGTCCCGCGTGCTTCCCATTGACGACACTAAACCGGCTGTATGTACAACAATCCGCTGCTCCCCACTCAAATAGCGTCTGCTGCCGCTGGGAGGGGACTGTGGCTCCGGGCATGTCAGTCAGGTGGAGAGGCGGAGGTATCGTCCAATCGGAACGCGGGGCAGGAAACGTAACGGACACGAGGAACCAATAGGCGCACGGAGGTGGAGCGGTTCGGGGGAATGCACGACGGAGGAAATGTTGTCACAGCTCGGATCAGATATTTTTGGTTTTTCTTCAGGAAGAGGCCGAGGGATGCTCTGGACACGCACGCACACACACACACACACGCACACACATACGCACACACACACGCCAGGAGGATTTTTAGTGGTTGAAATAGAAACTCTGACAAACAGTGAGATTCACAGTCTCGAAAGTTTGTTTCAGGGTGCTGTTAAGTCACAATCTGATACTTACTGAGACGCTGATCTGTTCACTGAGAGTTTGATCAGACACCCACAGTCATGTGTGTCTGTTCTAACACCACTGTATGCATCCGCACACATGTGTCGCCTCTCAGGAGCCAGCAGAGGCATTCTGTACTCTCACCTGTTCACGGACATGAGACAAACTCAGTGTTGGTGCTCACTGCTTCCTCGGACATGAGAGTGAGTCCTGCATTATATTAAACACAGATTAAGACTTACTGTCATGCTGGCAGATCAACTGTGTGGAGAGGGCCAGCCGTGTTGGTGGCCGGAGGGAGGAGGAGGTGGGGTGCTGTTGGGCAGCTGTCGATGAGGGCCTCCACAATGACACAAGATCTGAAATCTTTGTGTTTTAGACAGATAGATAGATAGATAGATAGATAGATAGATAGATAGATAGATAGATAGATGAAATGAACTACTACTATAAGTATTAACCATTTACATTTAAGTATTATTATTATACTGCAACTTTCAAGCATTGCATTGCTTTGTTAAGAGTGACATAATTATTAATTAAAACGTTATTTATAAATTTGCCTTTTTTTTCTTATATTTACCTATTAAAATACATGACCTCAGTGTCCTCAGTGATAGCTACAGCCCTGGTCACAGGCCAAAAAGTAGAAGAATTTGGTGGCACTTTATTTCAAAGTCTCCTTAAGACAGGTAATAACCTGTAAATTGTATCAAATTAGACAAGAACTCTAGATAATATGTTCTTTCTTAGACAGTAAATAAACATATAAATATACTTATTATAAGACAGACAATGCTGAACTGGCTTGTAACTGTATAGTCAAGAACATATTATTACTAGTTGCTGTCAAATTTGATACAAATGATGTCTTATAATTATGTTTTATTAGTGTACTCTCAAATAAAGTGCTATACTTTCATTTGATAAACTTTCCACACTTTTATATGTAAAATCTAAATGTGAAAAGTGACTATAGCTGGAGAAGGGAACAGCTGCAGTAGAGGAGGCTGCACTGTTAGGACCTAGTTTTTCACCACAGTGCCACCTACTGAACTGGACATCGCTGGAGACAGAAGGTAAGATGAACGTAGACAAGCGTGAGACGGACAACAAATAAGTGTGAATACTGAGAGTGAATAAAGCTCTCTCTCTCTCTCTCTCTCTCTCTCTCTCTCTCTCTCTCTCTCTCTCTCTCTCTCTCTCTGAGTTGATTCAGCTGACTTCTAACTAATGTTCACATTGTTTTCTTTTGTATTGTTCCTTCATGTTACCTTTAAAAACTAAGAATAATGAATCAACGTGTGATTTGCGTGGATTCAGCCCTCAATACTATAACAAAATGTATCAAACTAGGGTCGTCAAAGTTCAGTCCTGAAAGTGCTACAGAGCACTGATGCTTGACAGGATTTCTGCAAAACACAGCATAGTTTGCAGTTAACTTTCCAAATGGAAAATCATACAATAGATACCATGTGTACTGAGTAGACAAATATAGAGGAGGTTTAAGTACAGTATGATACAGTGATGCAGATATGATCAATAACCAATTAAAGAGTCCCAGACGCAGAGTAAAGGCCTTTTGGTTTACTTCCTCTAATCTAACTGACAGTGTCTTTGATGTTTGAGCCACTATTTGATGGCAATACATTAAATGGTGTTTTTAATGTGTGGAAGGTGACTTTAAGTCAGGGGCAGTCCCACTGACACGACAGGACCCAGCTCATCACGGCTCTGCTGCTTCAGAGACTCTGGCTGTATAGATGGAACCACCGGGGGTCTGAAATAACAAAGGTAAACACAAACACACTGTTTAAAAGTCTTCGGTTAAATTTTCCACTCTCTTGGATGACTTGGCATATCACTTAAAAATTAAAGCATAAAGCGGAGCTCATTATCCCTTTCTACATAAAGCATTTGTTGCAGGTCACTAATTAATCTCCATTACCTCCCAACAAGCAAAACAGCTGTAATTATGGCCAACAAATATTGATTAATAAACTGTGTACATAAAAATGGACAGAAGCAGACAAGGACTGACTTCAAGGTTTATTTACCTCTGCTTTTCCTGTTTTTGTTGGTTTGTTTGGCCTGTTTATTATGCAAATTGCAGCTAATCCTTTTTGCCCTTGATACACAGGCGAGTCCTGAATCGAAGTGTATAACTAATGATTGTTGAATTAATCTGGATTAATGTTACCTTTATCATAAACTGTCTGTATGACACCTCTACTACACCAGTCTGTCAGAGAGGGTTTTGCAGGGTTTGGTTAAACTGTGTACACACACGTTCCCCAGTGATTTTAGGTTTTGTGTCAACAATATTTGAATATTCATTAGTGTCTCGTCGTTTTTTGAGGGGAAGCAAGTCCCCCCCCCCCCGAAAAACTCATTGTCTAATTTGAGCAGTCATGTGACATGGTTTGTTGTGTCACTGTGATGTGCAATGTAAGCTAATTATTTTTTGGTCATCAGTATTCATATGTCAGTTTTTAATTTCATGTGTGCGACTACTAAATGGTTGACAAAAGTATGTGGAACTAATATTTGTAATAACAATAAAATATAATGATATATAATATACCAGTGGTCCTCAATAGGCAGCCCCAGGCCTTCTATTTGTGGCCCCCGAACTGTTATTCCTTCACTATGTGTTTTGGTCGGGTCAGCACGTATATACCAGGACTTGTCTCCATGCCAACCATACACAGACAGCTGGGTCACTCACTGCTGCCAGTGCAATTTTTAACTTTTACTTTCGTTTTGGAATCAGTTCGCATACTGACATTTTGCCGGCTGTAGGAGCGAAGATTGCACGAAAGTGGTGTGTTCCAAGTTCACTGCTAATAGAAAAGTGGACAGTGAAAATCAGCATTTCGAAGAAGAATGGACTGAACAATTTGCATTCATTCTCCCTCCAACCAGACCCATGTGCTTAATATGCCAGGAGACTATAGCTGTGATGAAGATTTCCAATTTCAATCCAAACAGCATCATGAGTCGAAGCATAGGAATTTTGAAGAGAAATTTCTGCAAAATTCAGAGGTAAGAACAACAAAAAATAAATGCGCTGAAATCGTCATTTGAAGCTGCACGCAGGATTCTTGTCACATCTATGCTACAACAACAAAAAGCAACAGAGTGCTCACTTAGAGTGGTGTGGATTTTGGGTAAGCACAAGAAGCCATTCTCAGATGCAGAAATAATAAAATAGTGCATGACTGAAGTGATGGATACAGTGTTTGAGGGAAAACAAAAAGAGGAAATATTCAACCAGGTATTTTAATTTATGTCAAAATGGAAATTACATTTTTTTTTTTAGTTTGTATTTGTGTTTTGCATGAAAAGGACATTTTATTTTAAATATTACAGTATTATTGCATGCTGCCTGACCTAGCTCAACACATGGACCTTTGAGTCATTGAAAATAAAAATTGT
>JARJLU010019515.1:20597-56919 GCA_030272975.1 Sparidentex hasta | reverse complement strand
ACTGCATGAACTGAGAAACAATGATCACTGAAGCCTGTTGCTACCTCCTGAGAATGAAGCCAGATGCAGCCAAGTGAAAATCTTTTACCTTCTTGGTAAAGAAAGATGTCTGACGGATGCTGCCACCCACCTCTTCTGTTTTCCTCTCAGGTGCTGCTTCACTACCAACCGTCAGAAAGAAGGGCGTTTTTATAGAGGAGAAGTTGATGACATCCAACCCCTCAGAGTCACACCATGACCTTATTTGAACATATTTTACTACAATTAGGAAGATGAAAGTATATTGAGACTGTAGGAGGTCTTGACTTTGATATGCATCTTAGATTTTACATCTGGACCAAAGAAAACCTGTTGAGCACTAGATGACTTTAACTTTTTAATGCATCGGACAGCTTTCACTGTAAAATGACCCATTTTAGGATTTATCATTTTGCATCTACACGCACGCACGCACACGCACACACACACACACATGCTCACACATAGAGGCCAGAGCCCCAGACTGAAGGAGACACAGAACAATGTGACGCAAGTGAGCCGGAACTCTCAGACATAAAGACAACTCAGAAATGTTGCTTGGTGAAACTATTTTGTAATTCTTTGTAGTATTCTTCCATCTTTTTGTAGTCAGTTTGTTGTTGCCTCAGAAAAAAGATTTGGAGAATTGGTCCTTTCTTTGAGGATGAAATGTTTTGTGTCTCAGAAAGAAAAACAGATATGTCTGCTCATACACTCTACACTTCAGCTTTTCAGGCAAATAAAGAGGAAGAGCAGCATGAAGGTTTTGCTGTTTTACATACTGTAATTATTGCAAAACAATTAGCACAGAGCATTAGATCACACATCTCTTCTTGTAGCGACAGGATTTATTGTGTTGATCTTTAAAACTGCTTCTTCATCCTGATCACAGATCGAGGAGATTTCAGCAGAAACAAAGAGGGAAGAGATGAATCGGCCGTACGAGAAGAGGATCAACGTTAAGATTAGATTTCGGTGGTCAACGATCGAGGTAACTGTGACCACATGACAATTCATATGATTATGATAAAATTCTTTACACAAATGTCCAATGGGATAAAATGATGAAGTTGTTCCTTTTTATATCCACAAACTTAAAGGTCAAAGGTCAACTGTGCTGTGGTGTTTCTAGTTTTTTTCTTTTTCAAATATCTAAAAAATTAAGTGATGTCTTCAGGATTTTATATGTGAAGTAAGAAGATTCCTACTCTCACCGCTCTCTGTTCTGCCTCCAGGTGACGGTCGGGGGAAGTGTGAGCAGCAGCAACGTGGTCGTCATCCATCTCAACCAGCCAGCTAACACTGTGGAGAACAAGATCCCCGACATGGAGCGGTAAGACAAGTTCAGCTCACCATAAAGACACTTTAGAGATGTTTTGTTTCCAGTTTATACCATTTGTAGTTTATTTATTCCCATTATTTATTGCCACGGCGCAGTACTACCTGATGGAAGTTAACACAGAGACTAAAGTGGTGGAACCGCGGACACGTTTCTGCTGGACTCACGGGGAGTCGAGGATACAGAGAGCAGTTGTGTGGACTCTGGTCAGCTTCATCTGTTTGGATGGAGGGAAGGTGGTGTCTGGTGAAGAAGTCACAACGTTAGAGTTTGATTTTTTAATGACAAGATCCAGCGTGAACCAGACAGATTTATATATTAGTTAGCTTCCATTTACAGTCCTGCTTCATCTTGTTGATTTAGATATTTAAAGTGTGATTTTACAAGAAAAAAAATAGTATTTATCCAAAGTGAACACTAAAGACGGACACACAGAGTAAACACGTTTTCACTGGTGACTCAACGGATGTTCAAACTTTAATAACTTCCAAACTAGTTGTGATTCCATAGGCCCCGCCTCTTTTCATCACATTTTCAATGACCTGACAAAACTAAAAAACGATCTAAATGTTTGAGTTGTCATTCCTGGTGTGTGTGTGTGTGAAATGCTACTGTATTTTTTGGATTTGCAATAAAATAGAATAAAATTTTGTCTTTCTCTTTAACATAGATGAAGATCTTCCCATGGAGAGTTTCCAGCTCCCATGGAGAGTTTTCCAGGATGATGTCGTCCCCACAAACAGTGACTGACCCGACAAAGGAGAGCCACACTGTGAGTGTCTGATATTCAGTCTAAATTCTCTACTTGCTTTCTCTATCTGTACTCCATCCATCCATCCATCCATCCATCCATCCATTTTCTTCCGCTCACCCGGGGCCGGGTCGCGGGGCCAGCTGCCTGAGCAGGGACACCCAGACTTCCCTCTCCCCGGACACTTCCTCTAGCTCCTCCTGGAGGATCCCAAGGCGTTCCCAGGCCAGCTGGGTGACATAGTCACTCCAGCATGTCCTGGGTCTTCCTTGGGGTCTCCTCCCGGTGGGACATGCCAGGAACACCTCCCGATGGAGGCGTCCAGGAGGCATCCGATACAGATTCCCTAGCCACCTCAGCTGGCTCCTCTCGATTTGTCTATCTGTACTCTCATTATGTATTGTTGTGAGCTAGGGCTGGGTGATAAATCGGCAAAATCAATTAATTTGAGTTTTTGGTTTAGGATGATTTAAAAAAATGAAAATCGATTTTTTAAATTTAACTTGCTCCGCCTCCGCTCCTCATGGGCTCCTGTAGTTCATAATGGGCTCCGCCCCCCGCATTGATTTTCCACAGAGAAATATACACAACAACATGGCAGCAAGCCAAGAGCTCCTTCCTAAAAAGGCACAGTTGATTGTTGGAGATTTGGAGCCCTATTGTGCGCTGACCCTCACTGTACTAAAGATGCTCAACTACTGCATGTTTGATCCTGTTCTTGTGAGGCTGCAGTCACAGGTCAATTCTGTGTTGTTAAAATCTGTTCCACAGATTTTAGACCAAAACCATAGAATTATTCTCTATTTTGAATACATTGGAAAGTCAATTAGATGTAGAGATGCACCGATCGACCAGCCAGGGACCAGAGTCGTCTGGTTTCAGACATTACCAGTGATGAGCGGCTGGTCAGTGTCAGGTCTGTCTGACTCTGTGCCAGCCACATTTACACACATGCTGCTCACCTTTCAATAAGGCCACTGGTCCGAACTGAACATTTTATGTTATTTACTAAATATATGTGCACTCCTTTTAATATCAGCTCGGTGTTAGGGTCTTAACTGCGGCTGGTTGTCACTTTTCAAACGCCTTCCTCTTTTCCTCTGCTGCCTTTCTGTGTGCCTCACTGTGGACAGGCAGCAGAGACACGCATGTTACTCACGTCGACGAGGAACATTTAGCCTTCTCAAACTTATATTCTGTGTTTCTTTTTTTAGTTGTGTTTGCTTCAACAAGAAAACAAACCATTCATATATGTGTACTTGTGTTTCTGTTTCTTTCCACCGTCTTACATTTTGAAATGTGTACTCAAAAGTTTTTATGTGTTTTTGCACGCTGTAGAAAAGTGTTCCTCTTTCACACAGGCAGTAGAAACCACCCTGGCTCTCTTCTCCATTTCAGACAAAATTATCATCCTCAATCTACAAGTCATGATGATGATGCACACTTGGTTTTACACTCAAAACAAAAACAAGCATTTTCTCAGAAAGGCAGCACAAGCCAAAGTCATTATGGTTCTTAGAAAGAAAATTGGTATTGTTAGCAGTCAGAATTGGCAGATGAGACTGTGCATCTCTAATTAGAGTAAGTAGTTGTTTTATACATTTGGTTAAATTTAAATTGTATCATGTAATTTTGTCTTTACTGGTACACTTTACATGGAGTGCTGATTACAGCTACACAGCTTGATTTGTTGAACAGTTGTAACCATAGTTCTGTAATGCAGGAGTTTAAAAATGACTTACACACAGACAGAGCAGAATGGATGCTGAGCGAAGCTTTAATCAGAAAGTACAGAACATAACATGATTTAGTTTTAATATACAGAAGTATTGAGTACAGTTATATAAGTACTACAGATAATTAGTACGTTAACCTTATTGTTATTTTTTTCTTCTTTGCCTCAGTTTCATAATGAGACAGCTGGAACTGGAAACAAAAGAGAATATGCATACATGTGCCTGTTCTTTCCACTGTCTACTGCCACTGCACCAATATTTAGAAATATTTACTCAGGCGTTTTTTATGTGTTGTCTCACGCCGTAGAAAATTGTTCCTCTTTTACACAGGCAGTAGAAACCACCCTGCCTCTCTCCTCCGTTTTAGACAAAATTATCATCCTCATTTTCTCAGAAAGGCAGCACAAGCTCCATGAAGTACTTCTGCAAGTTTAGAAGAAAGAATTACACATTTACAGTCTAAACTGTGCATCCATTGTCTTTGATGGTAAAGCCAAATAGTAAAAGATTTTCTGAATTCTCAACAACTGTTGGGTCTTTTGATTTAAGACATATAGCAGTATATGTTTATATTGATTTAAAGATTTTAAGCTCCTCCTGTAGTATCCTGAGCACCTCCCTCCTCCTTTTCCTCCTGCCTCCTTCTGTCTTTACCCCATCCACTACATTCCTGTGTTCCAACTATGTTTTCCCACTTTCCTGGCGTTGCCTCTGCCACTGGGACCTGCTCCTCTGTAACTGCCAACATTTGTGGAAACTCCTTGTTGAGGTTTTGTGAGTGGAGGTTGTGAATTTTCTGAAAAACAGTAGCGGGCAACTTGTCCACCACCATCGCAGCTTGTGCACTGCATAGCCCTTTGTCGGTCGCAGCGGAATATGTTGCTCAGACCGATTGATCCCCCAAGTCTCTGGAGGGCTCCCTGTAGATCCTGGTCAGGTATGACATGACCATTACGCGGCTGGAATATGTTGGAAAACACAACAGCGTAGTTATGCCATTTCTGAATTGCTTTAATGCTTTTAAGAATGCTCCAATTACTTGATTCGCTTGTACATCTTTTATCACATGGGGAAGCAAGAACATAGAAAAGCAACAAATCATTTTTATTAAGATTATTGACCAAGGTGTTAATGCTCTGCAGAGTACGGTACTCTGCATGATCTGCTCTACCCTCCTTAACTTCATTAGGACACCGTCTATTAACATCAGCCCATGTGTTAACCCCTGGACATTTTGTCAGAACATCAGGCCATTGCACACGTCCACCAGGACACTGATCCACAACATTGGGCCATCTCAGAACCGTGGCTGCAGCCACCCTTGTGCCAGTGGACACTTCACAATTAAGAATCTCCCTCCGGACTCTGCCTCCATCGTCAAGTTGACTGATGTCATACTTCTTCGTGTCTTTGTTGTATGGGATCGTTACTGCCAGGCTGAACATTGGGTTTCTTCTGTCAGAACAAAACAGATCCAAAAGACATAAACCAGGTGTTATTTAAAACGGCACCAAATTGCAGAATTCATGTGTTGTCACTGTCAGTATCTCTGTTTGATTATCAAATAAAATACATTTATGATAAATGAAATAAATGTAAACATAATGGATATAATTAATATTAAAATAAATTCAACTATTTATCCTGAAGTAGATACATTGTTAATGTAAATTTAGAGCAAACATATTGAAAATCATCTTGTCATACTTGTATAAAGTAGCATTTTTATGTCAGTTTCTGGTGCTTGTTTTATGTGTTTGTCTGTTTCTGACGTTCCTCTCCATTATAAAGCAGATTGTAACTTTTTTAAAAGCACTATGACTAACATTTACTCAGTTCTTTACTGACCTTCCACCATTGTAGCTTGGTGTGTACCTGCCACAAGAAACAGATGCAACATGTTACTGCTATGTTTGATCGTTTGATACAGAAGATAAGAACCTGATGTGAGGAAGGTGCACTGGTCATACAATTGTCAGAAATTAACTTCATATAAAAAGGAAACAATAAACACACAACAGCTCACCACATTGTATTAGAAATGAATCCATACAAAGGACTTGTACTCTCCCAATTCAGTTTAATTAGCACAACTGAGATAAAATGAGTCATAAGACTGCTGTTACTTTTTGAGATTACGAAATAGAGTTACAAAGGTAACCTGACCATAGTTTGTCATGTTTCCTTGTTGTATTGTTTTTAGGAATTGGTTGTATTTTTGTGTATTAGCAGAAGTCGACTCACCTGTTCAAGATCTCATCTACAGTTGGTGCTAGTTGGTTCTGGTCCACAGCTGCCAAACTGTTTCCATCGAACAGCAACAGGCAGAGTGTTAGAGCCATCCAGCACCGGCCGGCCATCTGAGTGTTACACAAACAGAACCAGCACAGAGCATTTAGTACATTACAGTACGATACAGTAACAACTGTGATTACTGACTCATGAATAATTACTTGTTTATCAGAATATTTGGAAATGGTTGTTGTTGCTAAAAGATCATTAAGCTGCTGACTCATGACAATCATGGGAAATCTAGGGAAATTCAACGTGTCATTATGCAGTAAATGCAGCCTGCTGCCAGAGTGGACGCGTTCAGAGCTACAGTCTCACTTTAATTTGGCTTAATAATCTTTTCTGGAACTGAAAAGGCTGGTTAGACTCTTCAGAAGGTGAAAATAAGGCTTTACTGTAACTACAGTCCATATTTCAAACTTGTTTGCTTGTTGAAACTTGTATTTGGCCAACCTGCACCGACCTGACACATTCCACTGCCTCATTAAAAGCAGACATCAATGTCTAGCACTGAGTTTTAAAATGAGCAAGTGTTCCTTTATAATCGTAAAATCAAGGCATGGAAATGAATACCATCTTTTCTCAATCTTTCAGTCTGTTAACACCTTGCCTTGAGGTTATGTAGAAAAAAAACAACAAAAAAAAGCATTTTCCTGGCCACCATTTTTTTGTCTTTTGTATTTGAAAATATGATTTGTACTCAATCCCAGTGAAAAATCTTTTACCTGCTTTGATGAAGAACGATGTATGCAAAATGCAAATGGCTCAGCTTCCCTCTCAGCGCAGGTGAGGTGTCAGTGAATTCACACTGAGGGAAGTGACATTTTTGTAGTAAAGAGGCGGGCTGAGGCCAAACCCCGAGAGCTGCCCGATGTCTATATTTGAACATGTCTCTGAGAAGTGATGGACAGAAGAGACTACGTGTCTTTAAATGATAAAGTTACAGCTGAAAGTGACAACAGAAATAATTTGCGGATTTTATATATCTCTCCAGTGTAAATCCACTGCCAGGTGTGTATTGTTGTTATCACGACATCACGCTGATTCAGTCGATCATTTGTTGTGTCACTTATCCCTGGCTCGTAACCTACAGAGGCCCTGCTGGCTTATTCAGTGCTCTCAATTGCATCGTCCTTATGGTTACTGCCTAAAGTACCATATATATGCAGCACCATTCCTGAGGTGTCTCTCAGCTTCTCTGTGGGCTTCCAGTTGTAGCATCTCTTCCTTTGAACGTATCTATGTTTTGTTCTTTGTTTACATATCTAGGTTTATAATATATGTCAGTCCTCCACCGCTGGTGTTGCTGCTGCAGCTGCCATTATTTTTGTGTTGTGAAGTGTCTTATTTTACCCATAATGCATTGCGTAACCTGGTTTCCAAATCAGTCTGACATCAGTCATTCTAAAGGAAGCTTGATGCTAAGGAGGAGGAGCTGTTGTAGCCCTGGCACGTCCCAAAGTGGGCTAACCCCGACTTTAGCTGATGGCTCGCTAGTGGAAAAAAAAAGTTATCTTCACTTCTACAGTTAAGCATCTCACTCCAACATACGGCTGCTGTGTGGTGACATTGTGTAGCCATATATTGTTATTCAAACATAAATCAGTAAGCCTGTTGTTGTTCTGTTCATATTCAGCACGTTTAAACTTTTTATGTCAGTCAGTGGTTTTAATAATAGCCCACTAATATTGGAGGGTGATTTATGTATGGTTGTCAAACACTTCAAACAGCACAGGTGATATGATTTGCCAAAAATGAGTTGCACTTTCATTCCTGTTTACAAGGATTTAAATAAATGTGTTGATAAAATAAGTTGCATTAAGGGCTACACAATGAATTGTAACGTTATCAAAAATTGCGATATCAAGATTGCATAAGCTGCGTTTTTTTTGTTTGTTTGTTTTATAAAGGTGCACTGTGTGACAGCAGGCATTATAATAAAGTACTGTAGTGCTGCGTAGATGCCTCAGCCTAGTTGCTCACCAGATGTAAGAAAACATATTTTGTTTAATACAGATCTCAGCAAATGGCACAACATGATTTTTGTAGATTTCACAAATCTGATTACAAAACACATTTTTGGCCATTTCTCAACAATTATTTTTATGAATTATGTGCACAAAGTACATACACGTCTAATAACATGATGACATGTTGTACTGATGACACTGACACAAGGTCACTGACATCATAATATTCTGCCAAAAAAAGTTCTTTCCATTATTTATCTTGACTCCTTGGGTGGAGGCAGACAGCTCTGAAGCTTTAATTCTAGTCTCAGTGAGCCACAACAAATCTGTGTTGAAATCAGCAGGAGGAGAGCTAGTTATATTAGCAGCTGGTAGGCAGCATGATCCAGTGATGTTTGACTGGATCTAGTTGAGCTAAAAACACTGCAGGACTGAGAGTTTCTGTTCAAAGGAACATGAAGCGTTACAACTGCGGTTCACAGTGAATAAATATACTGAAGTGAAAGAGTTTATCTGGATATGGGTTGTTCTGCTTGTGTTCATGGTTTACCAAATGATTGACACGCAGGCCAGAATGGATGCTTAGCGAAGCTTTATTCAGATTAAATAGACATGAAGAGATGTGTACAATGACATGAATACTGTCAATACTGAGGACAGTAAAATATATTTTTTTAAATTACATTTTTTTAAAGAAAGTATGAGAAATTACTTGAAAATTATGCTTGCTCTCTATAGTAATGATATAGTAAACCTGTTTTAAAACAAGGGAGTTTTTTGCAGTCAAGGTGGGTTTGTGGAGCTGCTGAAGTTCTAACAAATCTGTTTCACCTGAGTCACAGCTTTCCCGAAACTTAACTACGACCCCATCTTGATCTCCTACCAAATCCCCCAAAACCCCAACCTCCTCTACGCCTACCACCTCCTCTGCGTCTGCCAAATCCCCCAAAACCCCAACCACCTCTACGTCTGCCACCTCCTCTACGTCTGCCACCACCTCTACGCCAGAGGCCTCCTCTGCGTTTTCCCCCTCGTCTCCGTCTTCTCATTCCTCTGCCTTTTCGCCCCTTACGTCTTCTCATTCCTCTGCCTTTTCGCCCCTTACGTCTTCTCATTCCTCTGCCTTTTCGCCCCTTACGTCTTCTCATTCCTCTGCCTTTTCGCCCCTTACGTCTTCTCATTCCTCTGCCTTTTCGCCCCTTACGTCTTCTCATTCCTCTGCCTTTTCGCCCCTTACGTCTTCTCATTCCTCTGCCTTTTCGCCCTTTACGTCTTCTCATTCCTCTGCCTTTTCGCCCCTTACGTCTTCTCATTCCTCTGCCTTTTCGCCCCTTACGTCTTCTCATTCCTCTGCCTTTTCGCCCCTTACGTCTTCTCATTCCTCTGCCTTTTCGCCCCTTACGTCTTCTCATTCCTCTGCCTTTTCGCCCCTTACGTCTTCTCATTCCTCTGCCTTTTCGCCCCTTACGTCTTCTCATTCCTCTGCCTTTTCGCCCCTTGCGTCGTCTCATTCCTCTGCCTTTTCGCCCCTTGTGTCTTCTCATTCCTCTGCCATTACATCCTTTGCGCCTTCTCATTCCTCTGCATTTTCCCCCCTTGCGTCTTCTCATTCCTCTGCCTCTTTGCCTCCAACCTCTTCTCATTCCTCTGCCATTACATCCTTTGCGCCTTCTCATTCCTCTGCATTTTCCCCCCTTACGTCTTCCCATTCCTCTGCCTCTTTGCCTCCTACCTCTTCTCATTCCTCTGCCATTACATCCTTTGCGCCTTCTCATTCCTCTGCATTTTCCCCCCTTACGTCTTCTCATTCCTCTGCCTCTTTGCCTCCTACCTCTTCTCATTCCTCTGCCATTACATCCTTTACGCCTTCTCATTCCTCTGCATTTCCCCCCTTGTGATGGTGGCGCACCTCCATTTGGAATTTCGCCATTTTCAATATCATTCTCAGGACCACCTTCTGAGGGTGGCACACCTCCGTTTGGAATTACGTTATTATCATTATCAACACCCCTTTGTGAAGAAGGTGCCCCCTCATCTTCTTTTTCACTACCATTATCAACACCACCTTGACTGCCTGTGGATGGCGTGGGGGGCTGGCTAGGGCTGGGACCCGACATTGTTTCGTCTGAAACACAATAGTTTGCAACTTGATCATCACTAGAGCAACTAGTGCAATTCATCCTACCATCCTGTTTATCACAACGGAATATGTTGCTTAGACCAATTGCACCTCGGGTACCATTGTAGGTCCCGAGTCGCTCAAGGGCTCCACTCAGCTCTTCCTCAGTATTGAGCCTACCATCACTGGGTTTGGATATTTTAGAAAACACAACAGCGTAATTGCTCCATTGCAGAATGTGATTCATCCTTTTCAGGATGTTCTCTCTATGACTGCCACTTGCACATTTTTCAACACATGGGGAGGCATAAGCATAGAGAAGCAAAAATTCAGCATCCTGCTTATTACTGTGGTTAAACAAGTCGTCCAGGTGGTCCACAACACGTGACTCTGCTTGATCTCCTCCTTCACCCCCACCAAGAAGTCTGGCTGCAACCAACCTCCTGCCGATGTACACCTCATTCTTGTTGAGCTTTTTCTTCACAGCATCAACTGGATCACTTTTAGAGAGAGTTTCAAGGATATCGTCGATATTCTGGTTCTGGTCATCTGGGATCCTTGCAGCCAGACTCAACTTGCCGTTTGTCTGGTACCTGTCAAAGGAAAAACACAAAAGACATTCCACTATGTGTTTAAGATCTTTTGGGGAAGAACACAATATTCTGTAGATTGAAGATGACATCTTCCCACCAACATCCATCTGGATTTTTTGGCGGATTTTAAAGAGTCTTTGTCTCTGCACCTCGACAGTCCGTCACTGCGTTCTCCTTAAACATACCAGGAAAAATGTGCCTTTGGAGTTGGGCTGCTTGAGCTTCCAGTCATTATATGTAATTAGTGGAAGGTGCTTCTCCCACGCCTTGCTTTTCTAAAAATACTACTCCATATCCAAGGAACACAATGGTATTTTTGGGATGAGAATGAGAATTTTTTGTGGCAATCTTTTGTCTTACTCAGCGGTATAAATGTAAAATGACGGTTTTTGAAAACTTCATTGCGTCAATAGACATGGATATGGATAAATCTGTATAACTTTCTTTGTTAGGCACACTGGTCTGACTGGCAGTATTTTGTTGATAGAAAAAGTGAACTAGAGTCTCGACAACAGCTACTATATTTCTGCCTGTGTGTTTTATCAGTTGCCCAAGATGTTTCACAGTATTGCTCGAAATATATTCAGTACCATTTACTGGAGCTTTTTTACATCCTTGATTCCCAGAAAGATTGGATGCAGAACACAGAACGAAAGCTCAACTTATATGGCTTCTCCCTTTTGACTGGTGGTTTTGGAGATCAGATGCACTTTTTCATAGCTACTGTACCTTTGTGCTGACATAATACTAGTTTGTGGGCATGTTTTTCACACAAATTACAACTCCAGCTACATTCTTTGTACTTGTAATCTTGTAAAACCAGCATCAAGTATTTGTAAAACCTTCTGTACCCCTCTGCAATGTCCTGCTGTATTCCAGCTCCTTGTGATGTTTAACACATCTAAATACCATAATTCTTCTATTCAGTGATACAGAAGTCGACTCACTTTTTCAAGATGCCATCTACAATTTCTGCAAGCCGGTTGTGGTCGACATCAGCCAGAGTATTTTCAGTAGAGAGGAAGAAGGCGAGCGCTGCAACCATCCAGCAGAGGCCAGCCATCTGCACACAGATCGAGATGGGTAGCAGTTGAAGTAAGTAGTACGTACAGTGTTTTTTAAAGACGGTATCAGCATGAATAGGATAAAAACACAGAAAATAATAACTAGAGCAAATATATAGTGGTTATCACTTATCACATCAAAAATGACGTCTTAAAGTTGTACTTCTCTCAAGGCAGTTTGGATTAATGATAGTGAAAATTAAAAAGCCATGAAGCACCTTCATGGGGTTACTCAAATATCTGTGGCACTCAAATAAAATACTGTCAAATAACTTCTACATGTGATAAAACTATATTAATACTACATAGTATCAACCGCTGGTTACTACAAAATGACAACTAGTGGATATATGAATTTTCTTTTTTGTTCAAGTAAAGAAATATTGCTATTAATCTGATAACTGAAAACATTATGCAGCGACAATATACATGAATCCATGTTGTGGCATGTAGAACCAAGTTTAGAAGACTGACGTGTTTCAGCTTGTGGCTCTTAAGGAGGTCATCAAAAAACAACAACAACATGAACATAAGGAAATTATATAAGTTGAAAAATACATATAAAAGACAACCAATCATACACATCCATTTTTCCTGATGGAGTTGACATTACTAACTCTTTGACTGGGATTGATCACCTCTTTTCCTATAAACTTTATAAAAGTTCTGCTCTGCTACAGCATGACATCTTTATTACTTGTAGGAATAGAAGGGATCAAGTCCAGTCAAAGAGGTGGTACTATTATTTTAGCAGGAAAAAAGAGAAGCATTTTCTGTTTCTCATTTGAAAAGTTTGTTTCCAGGAGGGTTTGAAACTTAAAAGTTAATGTGGTTTTGTAGTGCGTTTTCACAATGAAGTGTTTTTTAGAATTTTTTTTTTACCATGTTATCCTTTATGCTTTTTATGATGCTTGTTGTAGCTCCTCCTTCTTTGTCTGTGTGTCGCACTTTATAAAACTGCATCCTATTTAACAAATGTAAGTACCACCTCTGGGTTGCTCTTCTCAAATGTATTGACCAAATATAGTGTCATTAACGTCCTTTATTAGACACTCCCCTCACCTCTCTGTCACTCCTCAGTGTTTGAAGATCAGCGTTTGACCTGAAGCCACATGACCACAGAACCAACCAGCCTCTCTGGGTGCTCCGCTGGCTGATATGAGTGCATATGTATATGACTGGTTGTCTTTTACATTATTATCTATGCACCGTGGATATTGAAGACCAATTTCATCCTATTGGTGAGGCGTAGAATAAACATACAAAGGTCCATGACATGAACTGGACGGGCCGTAGTGAGTTAATATGGAACGACCCAATACTTCTGCTGTTACTGCATCATGCATATCAATTAAACTGTGACACTGGAATGTCATTGAGAAATTTCACAAGTTGATGTCAGATAACTTCCTTTTTTTGTTGTTGTTTTTTCCTGCAGTTTAACAAAGCTGTTAAAACTAGCATCAATAGAGGAACTCCTGTGCAAAACAAGTCCATCAGTCTTATGAATACAATGTGAACACACCACATACTTAAAACCATCTCAGAATTATTGTGCAGGATGGACTTAATCCAGCAAACTGAAAAATACTAGAGAAAAAAACAGTAAAAGAGAAGTTCTGCCAACCACGGACATTCTCAGCCTGTTATAGGGTTTAATGTGGCTTTATGAACTCTTTGTAAAACTGTTTTTTACATTACATTTTTACAAGGTGTCAGGAAAGATGAGATCCATTAAAGGCCTAATAACTGCATGAACTGAGAAACAATGATCACTGAAGCCTGTTGCTACCTCCTGAGAATGAAGCCAGATGCAGCCAAGTGAAAATCTTTTACCTTCTTGGTAGAGAAAGATGTCTGACGGATGCTGCCACCCACCTCTTCTGTTTTCCTCTCAGGTGCTGCTTCACTACCAACCGTCAGAAAGAAGGGCGTTTTTATAGAGGAGAAGTTGATGACATCCAACCCCTCAGAGTCACACCATGACCTTATTTGAACATATTTTTCTACAATTAGGAAGATGAAAGTATATTGAGACTGTAGGAGGTCTTGACTTTGATATGCATCTTAGATTTTACATCTGGACCAAAGAAAAACTATTGAGCACTAGATGACTTTAACTTTTTAATGCATCGGACAGCTGTCACTGTAAAATTACCCATTTTAGGATGAGTAGTAAAAAGGTCGACAAATTAACATATCAACAGTTGAATCTGCACATGAAAATATACTTTTGTTGTCATTAATCACACTGACTTAGTACTGAGGAATTGAAATCAGTCATCAAAACATGGTGTCACTGCTCAACCAATCAATCAATCAATCAATCAATCATGGACGTGGATGGATTGGTCCCTTGGCACAGACACAGAAAATGTCCCCACTGCTCCCACATAGAGGCCAGAGCCCCAGACTGAAGGAGACATAGAACAATGGGACGCAGGTGAACCAGAACTCTCAGAATCTCAGACGTAAAAACAACTCGGAAATGTTCCTTGTAGTCATGGTGCAATTATTTTGTGTCTCTTTGTGGACGTTTGGCATCTCTTTGTGGTGATTTATGTCTATTTGTAGTCGTTTAGTTTTGTGTCTCTGTGAATTTTCCTTTTTTGTGGTCCGTCCTTTTTCACAGTTCTCTATAGTAGTTTTTTGTCACCTTTTTGGGGGGGTGTTATTGATTTATAGGTTTGGATTGTGATGTAAAGTGATGAGGCAGCAGGGTGGATGATATGCAGAAGGGACCACAGGTTGGATTTGAACTCTGTGCTGCTGGGATGAGAACACAGACTGTACATGAGGCACACACTCCACCAGCTGAGCTACTGGGGCCAATGTTTTGTCTCTTTGTGGTCATTTTGTGTCTTCTAGTCAGTCTGGTCAGTTTTTGTGGTCATTTTATAATTCTTTGTCATTTTGTTGTAATTTTGTGCCTTTTTGTCGTCAATTTGTTGCCTCAGAAAAGGCCTCTGGAGAACTGGTGCTTTCTTTGAGGATGAAATGTTTTGTGTCTCAGAAAGTAAAACCAAATCTGCCTGTTCATTCTGACAATAAGATTGAAGATGGAGATACGAACACACAGAAGGAAGTTCAGGCTACCGTCTTCTACACTTCAGCTTTTCAGATAAATAAAGAGGAAGAGCAGCATGAAGGTTTTGCTGTTTTACATATTGTAATTATTGCAAAACGATTAGCACAACTTTGTACCACACATCTCTTCTTGTAGTGTCAGGTTTTCTTTTTTGGGGCGTCTATTTGGATTCATGGACAAACCGATCAGATGTTGGTGGTCAAAACTCAAGGTGACCTCATGTCGTCCTATTCTAGTAACATGAGATCGCTCTTTCTACATTTAACTTTTTAAGATTTCTTTCACCATCTTCACAAAAATGTATTTAAATTGCAACTTGCCTGGAGGCTTACGACTGCAAGGCGGTAATTCTCTTTTCTGTATTGCTTCAGCAGAAAGTTGATAGTAAACCACAGGTTTTACTCAGCAGTTCTTTTATTATTTAGATTTGGATTTTACAGCTGGTGTTGATCTTTAAAACTGCTTCTTCATCCTGATTCGCAGATCGAGGAGATTTTAGCAGAAACAAAGAGGGAAGAGATGAATCGGCTGTACGTCCCAGAAGAGGAAGAAATATTAACTGTGAGGCAACGCAAAAACTACACACATCTTTTTTTAATGATAGACATGATAACATTTAAAGAATTAACTTGTTTAAAGTTGTGAGGGAAGATTATTTTGCATATTGTGCTGCCTCTGTGCTGGCGATGACCAGAGGCCTCATGTTTTTGTGTTGCCCATCTGTCCGTGTGCACAAAGAATGAACTGATTAGCTTTTGGTGGTCAACGATCAAGGTAGCTGTGACCTCACGACAATTCATATAATTATGATAAGATACCCTAAGATACACAAATGTCCAGTGGGATAAAATTATGAAGTTGTTACATTGTATATCCATATGGTCAAAAGTCAACTGCGTTCTGGTGTTTTTAGTTAATTCAAATACTTTAAAAAGAGAAAACAAGACTTTTTAGATTCTGAGACATACTATTTTTTGGCTAATTTTGTTTATGTTTTTTGGACAAGTCAGTCTTCTATCCATCCTTCATTTATAAATGTACTGTACTGTTGGTGAAGGGAACAACATGCCTTGTTTAGGAATTGGACTTCAAGACTTGAGGCTTTCCACAGATGGCAAACTAATCATGATTTGTGATACCAGTCACGTTTGCCTTCGAATCAACAATAAACATTTTATGATACTCCACAAAGATATGACAATCTATAAAATGGAAACACGATAAATGAATTTAAAAAATCACCTGAAGGACAAACAAGGTGAAAAAGATTTTCCAAACTCTCAAATGTTTAGATGTTTGATTTCAGCAGCCTGAGCTTCTCCTGTGAGGTGAAAACATGTTTTAGGGGAAATTAACTGTAAGGGAAACCTGTAACATTTACAATCTGCCATAAAACAGTGTTGCTGGGAAGGAGGGACAGCTGAACTACAGTCGCTTGATAACACCTGTAATTCAGGTGATCAGTTCATTGTCAGGATTCAGGCTTGTGGAAAATGCAGCAGAGCCGATATGGATTCCGGCAGTTTGGTTCGGCCTGGTCTCCTTCTTGTCATCTCCATTTGTGTGTGTGTCGTCTCTGGAAATCCTTTATGTGAGTAGAACCAGAATGGATTAAGTTTGAAAATAGAGAAAAAAGTGGTAAAGATTTGATTTAAATTTGCTGAGGCCGACTGTTTTCTGACGCTCAATTTAATACCATTAGTTTTTCGTGTCCAAATCTGTTTGTTCAGTCTGTCCAAAAATCAACAAGTCATACTTGATATTCGTCATGACATATAGACATTTGGTGAATGTCTGGTGAGGTTTTCTATGGAAGCTCAGTGTTCAGATTATATTAAGTTATGTCATTGTTGGGCCCTGCGGTGGTTATCAGGCTGCGCCATCGTAAATCTACCTCTAGTCTTTCAGGCACTCGATCAGCGAGCAGGTACTCAGGGGCACGACCCAGCCCTTTCACTGTGTACGCTAAACAACCTGTTGTTGTCAGGTTGATTACACTTTATGGTGTTTCAAAGTCCAAAATCATGTTCTGCACGGATGTAAGAAAGAAAATTAAAGTACAGAGTCACCAAAGATTATACATTAACACTGATTATGACCAGAGACATTAGAATTAATTTTGCCATTGTTAAAAAAAAACAAAAAAAACACAACATATTGTAATTTACTTTGAATGGTCTGTTTGTTTCAGGGCTGTTCATCAAACATGTTTAGAGTATCTGTCTCCAATGTTGGAGAGTCACTTAAAGGGTAAATCATATGTTACTCAGTTGCATTGTGGGTAAAGTAGGCACCAGGTTTTGAAATAGTAGATGGATGAGTGGAATAAAAGGTGATTTTCTGGTTCTGTTCTTTTGCTTGTGATCATATGTTATCCAGTCTGACTCCCTCAGACCTGTAAACACACTTTAGTGTGTCAGATTTGACAAGTTACTCTGGAAGCACATTTACCTTGGCAACACACATTTCACCCCTAACACTGCAAAGTATTATTGTTGGCACTGCAGTGATCCTTTCTATTTCCTGCAGTCACAAATGGCAACAACACTGGACAAAGAGTTAATTCAAACATGTAGTCTATAATATAAATGGATCACCACTTCATCTTCCTCATTGTGGATTTAACAGTCAAGGAATTTGTTTTTTATTAACGTGGCTTCAGGGATATCAATATCAGTCCGTCATTAACACCCTTTAACAAATGGTAGGCACATAAAACCAAAACATTACACATTCCCAGATACCAGATGATGTTATGGAAGTTTTAATGTGCAGGTGTTTGAGTGAACCTACATTAATGTGTCGGTTCTGTATTAACTCATTTTTTTTTTTCTGTTCCTAAAGATACTACAGTCATAGATTGTACTACTGATAGCTCAAAGGAATTTGGTCCAGTGGATGAAGGATATGAAGGTAAGATAGATATTACACCTGTTTTACAATTTTGAAATAAGATTAATGTCAAATAATCCAGCAAAAGTTGACTTCAGAAAATGAGTTGTCTGTTTCTTTGCAAGAGGCAGATATCCTCTAAATCAAAAGTGTTCAGATAAAATTACTACCTAATTATTATTATTATTATAATTCTTTTTGTACTTTATTTTATAGAAAGAACATGACCAACATACAGAAAGACATAGAACAGTTGGTCACCTACACATTCATTACACATTCCCATTCAGACATTATACTGATGGAGATACAAGACAGATCATACAGTAACGGCTCAGTGAGCATCTCTTGTGGACACAAACACAATCCTTTTATTCCAAGTACTGCAAATACTTATCCGTCCTTAGACATCCTTAGACTTAGCTCCAAAATATTTGAAAATGGTCTGCTAGCTGTTCTCCACAGTTCCTCCAGCATAGACCTCTGACCGTCTCCACTGTCTGCACACATTTTAACTTAGGAGTTATATAATATTTAACCAGATTCCGCCGGCAGAAATCTCTCCAAAGACCAGAACTAGTGGAAGTTGACTGCACAGAGCATATATTCAAACACATTTCTTCTCCAATGACAGTTCCAGATTTCTTTCTCCCATTTTAATCTAACCTTATCTGTTGAGTGTTTATTAGATCAAATATGGGAGTACAGTTTTGTACAAGTTTCTTATTGTCCTGAATTTTTGTACAAGTTAATAAATATGTCAATTAAGTTGGTCTAAGGGCAGTTGAGACCTTCTGTCAATATCTGACTTGATGTTTTTACTTATGCGACCATAGTTGCTTTTATAATTTTGGATAGATCTTTAGGTATTCAAACCCCCAGGTACTTGATCTCCTTTGTGTTCCATTTGAAATCAAATTAATTTAGCATGTCTTTTTGAGGAGTGTAGTTATAGCTTCTTCTTTTTGCACATTTAATTTATATCCAGAATAGGTTCCAAAGTCTTTTAGTGTAGGGTAGGGATGCTAACCTCTGGCGCTGTTATGACCAGTAACACATCATTCTCATATAGACATATCTTTAGCTTCAAGCCTCTGACCTCTTAATTATTTAATTTATTTACCATTTATTATTTATTTTACCATGTTTGTGTTGATCCATCTCAAACATGGAAACGGATTCCAATACTTTTTTAGAATTGATTTACTATCGTGTGGAAAAGTGTCATGATTTCTGAGGTGATGCATCAATAATGAGCCACTACAGAATACATTATCTGTTCAAGGCTCATGAGTACGCAGCATACATATCAGTGAAATGCATCATTCAATAAAAGTTCACTCAGATAAGTAATTTAGTCCCTCTCACAATGCTCCCATCATGCTGCAGGGGATGTGGAGTGGGTTACTGGGATCGCAGTAGGAAGGGGTGTGAAGTTGGTGCCATACATGTTTGACAAACACCTGGAGTATCTGGAGCTGAGATTTATGACTGGAGACACCAGCGTGACCATTCGCACCAAGAAGCCACTAGATGCAGAAACACTGACGGACGTGAGTTATGACAACACTGTCTACAGCAGATGTGTTCTTCTGCCTGGATTGAATTTCCTCACATACTCATGTCTGTATTAACATTATTTTTGTGTTCAGCTTCAGTCTGAACTTTCTGTTCAGGACTTGCTGCGTCATTATGTCCAATATCTCATATATTTAACCCTCAGCACATCTTTACGTTGAGTTTTCTAGTGTGTTCTGTCAGGTGTCTCCACAGACCTCAAATGCCCTGTGTTCCTGTCTTACAGAGTGGCGGCACCTTGTTTTACTCCATCATGTGCGATGGTGACATTAAGGTGAGTGAAATGTAAATGTCACACACTGCAAATTATTTGGTTCTTACTAAGAAAAAAAACTTGGATTTAGAAGTGTTAGATAATTTGTCTTGTTTTAAGAATTCATTTCTTATTTTAAGTGTTCAACTTTACACGATAATTTTATATCAAGCAAACCTTATCTTTTTTGTCTCAAATAGGCGGGAAATCTTAAAATGTGGTAAATAACTGTTAAAATAAGGTATTTTACATCTCTCCCTCAAAGTCTCATCAAAATAAATCTTTTTTTTAAGATTCAGTAACAAACTCAACTTGCTTGATTCAAGAGTCACACAAAAAGCATCTGAAAAACAGAGTGTATTGCTCTGGCTTCAAGCAGATGATGACCAATGTTTGTTCACAAAACTGGCACAGGAAACAGGCAAACAGGGTCACCCAGTACATGATACACCCATACATACTTATTGTTCCTCCATATTAATGTCTGTGGGCAATAATGTCACAAAGACTATATTTTATTGGAACAAAGGTATTGTCTTTAAAACTAATTGGAAAATAGGAAATGCAGTCAATTAGTTCTTTTACAAATTCTGTAGCCCGGGCAACATTGGGAACTGCCACCTCATATGCCAGCAACTCGGGACTGTGTTTCTTAAAGCTGGTACTCATCTTAAAACCAGCATTTTATGCTTATATTTAGAATATTTCACTTATTTTGAGGCTGTAAAAAGTTACTTTTTAAGTAATCTCATCTTAAAACGAGCATGTTTGGCTTATTTTAAGCCTTCCAAATACATCTGTAGACACTGTCATTTCTAGATTTAACAATCTTAGTTTAAGAAATCTCGTAAAGTGGAATTATCTTGCTGCATGGACAGTTGTTTTGAGTACCTTTTCTGTCAGTGTTTTTATCTTGTTTTTAGACCCCCCTTTTTGCAGTGCAGTATTCACCCAGCACTGCAAAACAAAATATTTCAAATGATGTGTTTGTCATTGCAGTACAACAACACTCGGGGACTGAATATCAGTGACATCAATGACAACAGCCCGATATTTGAAGAGAAGCTCTACAGTCAGAATGTCTCTGAGGTGAGTCAGTGAAATCTGTGAGAAAGAGACTATAGACCTCCTGCACAATACACCTCTATCCACTGTCAGGAACTCAACAGAAATATAAATGCAACACTTTCATTTTTGATAATAAGGGGTCGGGTCGCGGGGGCAGCTGCCTGAGCACGGACACCCAGACTTCCCTCTCCCCTGGACACTTCCCCCAGCTCTTCTGGGAGGATCCCAAGGCGTCCCCAGGCCAGCTGGGCGACATAGTCACTCCAGCGTGTCCTGGGTCTTCCTTGGGGTCCCCTCCCGGCAGGACATGCCAGGAACACCTCCCGAGGGCGTCCCGGGGGCATCCGAAACAGATGCCCGAGCCACCTCAGTTGGCTCCTCTCGATGTGGAGGAGCAGCGGTTCTACTTCTACTTCTATCTCGAAGGGGAGTGCCTGCCACCCTGCGGAGGAAACTCATTTCAACCGCTTGTATCCAGGATCTTATTCTTTCAGTCATGACCCAAAGTTCATGACCATAGGTGAGGGTAGGAACATAGACTGACTGGTAAATCGAGAGCTTCGCCTTTCGACTCAGCTCTCACTTCACCACGACAGACCAATACACCAACCGCATTACTCGGCCACTGCACCGATCCGCCTGTCAATCTCACGCACCATCCTTCCCTCACTTGTGAACAAGACCCCAAGATACTTAAACTCCTCCACTTTGGGCAGGAACTCTCCCCCCACCCGGAGGGAGCAAGCTACCTTTTTCCGGTCGAGAACCATGGCCTCGGACTTGGAGGTGCTGATTCTCATCCCAGCCGCTTCACACTCGGCTGCAAACCACCCCATGACCTGCTGGAGGTCCTGACTTGAAGGAGCCAACAAGACCACATCATCTGCGACAAGCAGAGATGAAATCCAGTGGCTCCCAAACCAGATCCCCTCCGGCCTGTGGCTGCGCCTAGAAATTCTGTCCATTAAAATAATGAACAGAACCGGTGACAAAGGGTAGCCCTGCCGGAGTCCAACATGCACTGGAAACAGGTCTGACTTACTGCCGGCAATGCGAACCAGACTCCTGCTCCGGTTGTTCTCCAACCTCGTACTCCTGGAGCACCTTCCACAAAAATGCCATGAGGGACACGGTCGAATGCTTTCTCCAAGTCCACATGTGGACTGGTTGGTGAAACTCCCATGAACCCTCAAGCACCCTGCTGAGCTTATACAGCTGGTCCAGTGTTCCATGGCCTGGACAAAAACCATATTGAATCCAAGGTTTGACTGTTAGCCAAATTCTCCTCTCCAGTACCCTGGAAAAGACTTTCCCAGGGAGGATGAGGAGCGTGATCCCCCGATAGTTGGAACACTGCCTTTGGTCCACCTTTTGGAATAGGGGGACCACCACCCCGGTCTGCCAGCCCAGAGGCACTGTCCACGACTGCCACACAATGCTGCAGAGATGTGTCAGCCAAGACAGCCCCACAACATGCAGAGACTTGAGGTACTCATCCACCCCCGGTGCTTTGCCACAGAGGAGCTCCCGGACTACCTCAGTGACTTCGGCTTGGGTGATGAATGAGTCAACCTCTGAGTCCCCAGCCTCTGCTTCCTCTATGGAAGGCGTGTTAGTGGGATTGAGGAGATCCTCAAAGTATTCCTTCCACCGCCTGACAATGTTCCCAGTCAAGGTCAACAGCTCACGACCTCCACTGTAAACAGTGTTGGCGGAGGACTGCTTCCCTCTCTTGACGTGCTGGATGGTTTGCCAGAATTTCTTCGAGGCCGACTGGTAGTCCTTCTCCATGGCCTCCCCAAGCCTTTCCCAGACATGAGTTTTTGCTTCCGCAATTGCCAATCCTTTACCTGTCAGCTGCCTCAGGGGTCCCCCGCATCAACCCAGCCCAATAGGACTCCTTCTTCAGCTTGACAGCATCCCTTACTTCCAGTGTCCACCACCAGGTTCGGGGATTGCCGCCACGTCAGGCACTGGAGACCTTACGACCACAGCGCCAGACAGCTGCGTCAACAATGGAAGTGGAAAACATGGTCCATTCAGACTCAATGTCCCCAGCCTCCTGCGGGATCTGGTCAAAGCTCTCCAGGTGGTCGGAGTTAACCCTCCCTGACAGAGGGTTCTGCTAGATGTTCCCAGCAGACACTCACAATACGTTTGGGTCTGCCAGGTCTGTCCAGCTTCCTCCCCTGCTGGCGGATCTGACTCACCACCAGGTGCTGATCAGTTGACAGCTCAGCCCCTCTCTTCACCTGAGTGTCCAAGACCTGCGGCCGGAGGTCAAATGACATGACCACAAAGTTGATCCTGACCTCCGGCCTAGGGTGTCCTGGTGCCACGTGCACTTATGGGACACCCTTATGCTTGAACATGGTGTTCGTTATGGACAGACTGTGACTAGCACAGAAGTCCAGTAACAAAACACCACTCAGGTTCAGATCGGGGAGACCGTTCCTCCCAATCACACTCCTCCAGGTAACACTGTCGCTGCCCACGTAAGTTCCCCAGTAGAACGACGGAGTCCCTGGTTGGAGCACTGTCCAGTACCCCTCCCAGGGACTCCAAGAAGGCTGGGTACTCTACACTGCTGTTTGGCCCGTAAGCCGAGACAACAGTGAGAGGCCTATCCCTGACCAAAAGGCGCAGAGAAACGACCCTCTCGTTCACCGGGGTAATCTCCAATACATGGCGGCTGAGCTGAGGAGCTATAAGTGAACCCACACCAGCTCGCCGCCTCTAATCCGCAGGCAACTCCAGAGTGGAAGAGAGTCCAGCCTCTCTCAAGGAGTTCGGTTCCAGAGCCCAGGCTGTGCGTGGAGGTGAACCCGACTATCTCTAGCCGATACCGCTCAACCTCCTGCACCAGCTCAGGCTCTTTGCCCCCCAGCGAGGTAACATTTCACGTCCCCATGGCCAGAGTCACCGTCCTGGGATTGGGTTGCCAGGGCCCCTGCCCACGACTGCCACCCAAATCATTTAGCACCGGCCCCTTCTGAACCCTCCTGCGAGTGGTGAGCCCACTGAAGGACTCAGTCCACACATACAGGGGATTTTTGGAAACAGGTTTTTTTTAAGAAAACACAACTAATGGCCAATCATGTACATTAAGTATGCTATGCTGGAGGTGTTTGTATGGTCATTTTCTATTTTCTATTCCAGCAGTGTACAAACTCAAAGACTCCAATATCATAGCACATACTCAGAGTTCACATTTGCCTACAATGCTACATACGCTGAATTAGTATGTTTGTCTGCCTCATACGTAAATATGGTGTTTTCAGCAACCTTAAAGTGAAACTCTCGCCAAAAAGCAACCAAGGCTTTATTTGTGATTGAATATGAGTCAAACCTTCGTGTAAATGCATGATTAAGACAAAAGAGGCACTTTTAAGATTTACCGTAGTTTTGTTTTCAGCAAGCTAATTTCTAATGGAATGCATCAAAATCTCTATTTTTAAAACACTAAGAAGGCTCGACACAACATGAAACTTTGTTTGTAGTATAACCAGGGTCTCTACACATGAACATGAGCAAGAAGGTTTTTGAACATCTCGCCACTGGAACTTGATCTCCAGTGCATCACCGTCATGGCAGACAGAAAGTGTCAATCCCCGAGTGCGACCTAACAGTCAGGAGAGTAACGGTGGACCTCCTACCTGTTAGGTCGCACTCAGGGATTGACACTTTTTGTCTGCCACGACGGCGGTGAGCTGGACATACAGCTCCGATGGTGAGTAGTTGAAAAACCTTCTTTTTGATAAACTCTGTGTATACAAACAATGTTCTTATGCTGGTGTTCATGTGTAGAGACCCTGGTGATACTCTGAGCAAAGTTTCATGTTTTATTGACCCTTCTTACCGTTTTAAAAATAGGGATTTTGATGGTAGAGTCAGAGTGTACCCTATTGGAAATTAGCTTTCCCGAAAACAACACTACAGTAAATCTTAAAACTGCTTTTTGGTGAGAGTTTAACTTTAAAACAGTGTTCAAGTGTTTACAAAAGGCTTTGTAAGTGTGGACTGGGCCTAAGCTGCGTGAGGATAATGGTGTTCACACCAGATACTGATGAAAACTAGTGGAGCAGAGGCTTATTTTTAGGGAAGTCCAAGAATAATTTGCTTGAAAATGTTTAATTTTTCTTTTGTTTTGTCTCTAATTGGCTGAGATGTGGCCAATGTTGCCAAAGTGTGACCATGACAACCAGTTAGAGAGGATACATGTTGTGACAAACACTGTGTTCTGCCTAAGTGTTTACTTGTATGAACAACAGAACATGCATGTATATATCTTTGAATCTGCATAATTGGTCCTGTTCTTCTTTCAGTCAGAATCTGTGGGATTCGAAGTTGTTCGAGTGAAGGCTACGGACGCAGACAGCACCGCAGCGAACAACGCAATCACATATTCCCTTGTAATATGATTTACCATTATTTATACAAGCTTAATGAATCTTTCCACTTACACTAAAACTACAAGTAGTTACTGAAAGTATCGGAGCTAAATATTTGATGCCAACCCTTTTTTATAAATGGGAGATATTTGTAGTAACATTCATGTTTTTTATCACTGAAACACAAGTGAATTTAAACACTATAAACCAAACCAACAAGAGAAGTGCAGCAGTTTGACATTTACATTAAACACAAGAAAGAACAAGATTTGAACACAGCCTGGAATAATGAAGTACACTCCCACCATCATGAATAAAAGAGTCACTCTTGCCACTCTGCTTCTACAAGTGTCATTATGAGTGAAACATAATGTTCAATATGAAAATGTGATGTTCTTCCATAAGGAACCAGCTTCAGAGGTCTTTGAGGTGACCAGCGCAGGAGCTGTACGCTTGAAGAAACGTTTAAACTACAATTCAGTCCAGCAGTACAACTTCACAGTGAGGGCCAGTGTGAGTAAAAGTAAAAGTATTGATACTGACAGAAATAACATGAATGACATGACTACCTGATTGATCTGCTTTGTCTATGTTGTTCTTCATTACAGGATCCCTTGGGGTTGAGTGACACAGCCACTGTGGTGATTAACGTAGAAGACTTTGACAACTTGAATCCATATTTCAGCCACAGCTTGTACCAGGCTTTTATTCCAGAGAATCAGGTGAGTCTCTTAAACTAAATACTACAAGTGAAGAGGCCTCATGGATGAGAGGTGAAACATCAGAGTCCCGTTTCCTACAATATAACACCCAGAAATACCTTCAGCTTCAATACTACAACATTTCTCTCACAAGTCTTGACATGTCTCACCTTCCACAATGTCAGAAAACCTCTTTTTAAAGAAACATTATGTAGAAATCCCCATGGTTCGCCAGTATCGTGAACACAAAGGTCTGTAACAGTTTGTCAGTTTGCTAGCAGCAAGTGAGTGAGAAGTTTGTTGAGTTGAGTTTGAGGAACAACATTTGAACATTAAACCATTTGTGCATTACATATTTTAGGATGGACCTTTCCCGACCATCGAGCCAGAGGCAATAAAAGCTCAGGACGGAGACACCGGGATCAACGTGGCTCTGATTTATAGCATCAGTGAAGGTAAATACAACAGGAAGATAAAGCTACAAATTCAGCTCAGACAGGCAAAACACTAATATATGTGAAGAAACGCTCCGTATTTAACCTTGTCTATGTGTGTTTAGTGTCTCCAGCAGAGTATCAGAGTAACTTCCACATTGACTCCAGCAGTGGAGTTTTGACTGTGCAGACTCCAATAGACAGAGAAGAGATGAGCAGCAGTGTGATCTCTGTCAGCATCAAGGTAACAGCAGTATTAGTTAACAACATCCTAGTATTTGAACAAAAGTGTGAAACAAGTGACATGTGAGGCTCATAGTGCAAAAGTAAAGCTTATGTGTTCATTTGAAAAGTGAAAATATAAATATGTTGTCCCTTAATGATTATCTGTAATATTCTGTGTGCAGGCGGCTCAGACAGACGACAGCTTGAAGACGGCTAACGCTGTGGTGTCGGTCACCATCGAGGATGTGAATGATAACGCTCCAAAGTTTGACCGGTCCAGCTACTCTGTTTCACTTCTGGAGAATTCTCCTGTTGATGCTGTCGTGTTCAGAGCTGTCATCACCGACCTGGACCAGGTAAATATTTTACTGAAAGCACTTTGATTAATAATGATTATTCAATAATCTATTCCATGAACCCCTTTCTCCAGGGAGGATTTGTGGGAACATTGCGGATCCTTCCAGAATCAGCTCCCTTCTCTATCGGTTCTGATGGGACGGTCAGAGTGAAGGACTCCACAGCTCTGGACAGAGAGACGACTACAAGCTTCACTTTTCAGGTGATCCAGATTTCACTTTAAACATAAACCCTGAGCTTTGTGGTTGTTGCAGGACTATTGCAACAAATACTGCTGCAGGACATTATTATATCTTAGCATGTTTACATTTTAAGTTAGATGTTGTTCTTTTGTTGGTTAAAAGATCGAAGCAGCGGAGACGAATCCACCAAACAATGTTGCAACAGCAGAAGTCAATGTGACTCTTCTGGATGAGAACGACAACAGTCCTGTTTTCACCAGTGACATGTACGAGGCAAAGGTGTTTGCAAATCAAACTGTGGGAATGTTGCTGGTCCAGGTGAGTGAAGAATATCGCTGAATATGATTTAAGTCCTTATAATCAGTGTTAAGTGGTTATTTAGTTGCACAGCCTGAAGGTGGCCCACTTCAGGTTGTATATAGTATTCTGATAGAAATAGATTTACATTAAAAAGCGAGTAACATCCCTTAAATTTGCATTACACCTTGCATGATACTTAAAAACATTTGTTAATTGATTGATGTTATATTACTTTACAAGTGTCAATCATGACACCTTACGCCTGTTGATGAGCGTAACAGGAGTTCCTCAAGGTTCAGTTTGAGGTCCCTTTCTTTTGTCCTTGCAATGAATAAAGGTGGAGATACAGCTACATCCTTGTACGCTGGACCAACACATTTATTTCAGCCTCTCAAACAGACACATGCATCAGAGTAGGACACTTGTTGTTCACTACAAGATGTACAAGACCGCGGCAGCCCACAAACACCCGCTATAAAGCAACATTAGTGAATAATTTAATCATTGTGTCCCGAATGAGGAGAAAGCCGGTGGACAGCTGTTACAGATGCAGTCACGTTGCGTATCACTTAAGATACTGTGTCCGCACATACAGTGGAAAAGCCGAAGGTTCATCCGCATGCTGAAAATGTTTGATCCCAGGTTAGTGCCATGAGGCCGCAACGGGGAGTGATGTCTTAAGCCAGAAGAAGCCGACGGGCTCGTCTTCCTGCCCAAAAACGTGTTAAAAAGACAGCCAGCACACACCTCGTTTCCTGTACATCTACAACATGTGACGTTTACTATGCAGATGTTTAATTTAGTTCCACATCTTCAGGGATATAAAATGCTTTTATAAAAGGCACCTTTTGCAGATAAAGTATTTAATGAAAGTTATGTTAACACTATCAATACCAATACGGAAACTGATCTGTTTTTACAAGAGCAAGCAATCTGACATATTTAATTTCTGTTTACAAAAGCATTTTATCAAAAAGGGACACATTCTTTTCAAGTGAGTTTGAAGGTGCACTGTTTAAAATGGCAGGGCAGTTCTGTTAAAAAATGTAAAAATCATAAATCATGTTTGGTGTGAAATAATCAGATTACATCTTTTAGGCCATATCGCCCAGCCCTAGTTTGGGATGTTTTTGTTTTTTCTTGTCAACTTTAACATTTAATGTTTACAGCTTGTTGCCGTGTCGTTTTGATTTTACATTGTCAAAATCGCTGTTAAGATGATTTGTCTAATTTCACACAAAGGTTGAGGCAGAAGACGTTGACGATGGTGCAAATGGACAGATCACGTACTCGATCGACTTTGGGAACTCTGACGGCTACTTTTCCATCGAGGAGAAAACTGGAACGATCACGCTGGCTAAAGTAATTCCCCTGGTTGAAAAAAGGGTTTGGGAGTTCCCTCTCAACGTAACAGCCAGAGATGGTAGGTCTGAACAGTATTTCTCATAGTATTCAGCACAAACAGAAGTAGCACCAAATCACATGACTGTCTATCATGTGAATGGTTCAGTGATTATTCAGTCCCTGTAGATAACACAAACACAGGATCCTTGGATTAGACTTCTCTCTGTGGGCTGAAACGTCCAACAACTGCATCTCAGTCAGAGGAGACGTGTTGGGCACTTCACCTTTGGCACTATTGAATTCTTTTTGGTCATAAAGTTGTTATCACACTCATATAACTGTATCATCTCCAACTGTCCATGACTGATGCCATCTTTCAAACATGCTTTTTGAGGTGTCCAATTCCTAGCATGGTGTAATTTAAACACTGAGCCATTAAGAGCCCAGAGCTCTTATCTTAAATAACTTAAATATTTAGATTGTAGACGGGCTTAGATGAGATGTCGTACAGTCTGGTTTACTTGAAGCAAACTGAGGTTTTGGTGGAGTGTGAAACACCCTGAAAAACACATGAACACATTCAACCACCTCTAAGACAGAAGTTAGAAAAAAAGAGTTATCATGCTCAATATTAAAATTAATTACGATATGTTTTCTCCATCTCTCCTCTAGGTGGCACCGTATCCCGCTCTACTACAGCACAGGCGATCATTCGTGCTCAACCCATGAACAGGCCTCCACAGTTTTCCAAGCCGCTTTACGAAGCCTCCATCGTCAGCATCGCTCCGTATAAAACCCCTGTTGTCACTGTCAAGGTAAAAACACGCCCAGCCGCTGTCAGCTCACATCTGATGGAAAACATCCTCCTCGTCTCCAGAAACACAAACTGTGATCTGAGCAGGTTGAGCTGAGCTGTGAGCTACGTGGTTAATGTGTCACTGAGCCTGTTATCTGATCGCTCACTGGAACGTTTCCATGAATGTCAAAAGCTCAAAGGGTTGAGACAAAATGGAGACGTCCGAACAGGCGATACTGCCGCGATGCAGCCAAGATCAGCCAAACCTGATCAATCACTTCAGCAAACTGAATCAGTTTCACTTTGAGTCGATCAGTCTTGAGAAAGCATGATCCTGCACGGCATCCATCTTGACACACTGACCAAAACTCATTTATTAATACCTGTAATGTTTTTAATTCTAAATCCTCCCCCTTTCCAGGCTTCAGACCCCGATGTGGGTGACCAGGGTCGGCTGGTCCACAGTCTGGAAGACGATACTCACTTTGACGTGGATCCGTCCACCGGTCTGGTGTTTGTGGTGTCAGCAGTGGAGCTGGCTGGACAGAAGGTTGAGTTGAAGGTGCACGCTGACGACCTCCAAGGACTTCGAGCTACGACCAGGGTGGAGGTGAGTGGAGGAAAATGTACAGACGTTTGTTAGAAAAGAACTCGGCATCCAGTAGAGGCTACATACAAGTCTGAGTCAAAATAAATGTGTCGATAACTTTTGATAAAGATGGAGGAAGGACATCGAAGGGAGCCTTGAATTCAATAAAAACAACTTTTCTGAAATCTCGATAACTCATTTTCAAGATGTGTGGATGATGCTGAGGTGAGGGGACTGACTGGAGGCAGGAGGTAAAGTACGTTGCATTCCCTGTCAGAAAGACAACAAATTTGTCTTCAAAATAAGAGCTTTACATTGCACGCTATTGGAGTTTAGAACTGCGTTCTTAGCGGGGGGCTTTTAAGTTGAAAGCAGCAATCGTTAGTAGCTTGTTGTGAGACAACGAAGACAACGAAGACACCCACAGAGGCCGAGGAGACGCTGCATCTCCTGGATCTCAGCGGCTGTCCAGTTGCTCATCTTGATGTCCGCCTGCCTCCAGGTGACGGTCGGGGGAAGTGTGAGCAGCAGCGACGTGGTCGTCATCCGTCTCAACCAGCCAGCTAACACTGTGGAGAACAAGACCGCTGACATGGAGCGGTAAGACAAGTTCAGCTCACCATAAAGACTCTTTGGAAATCTTTTGTTTCCAGTTTATATAATTTGTGATCTATTTCTTCCTCTCAGCTCTTTAAGTGACGCTCTGGGCTGGACCGTGGATGTCATCAAGGTATCCGATACCAACAAACGAGCCTCTGAGTCCAGGATGCGAAGGGCAGCTGTGTGGACTCGGGTCAGCTTCATCTGTTTGGATGGAGGGACGGTGGTGTCCGGTGAAGAAGTCACAACGTAAGAGTTGGAATTTTAATGACAACATTTTGATTTAAATGTTATCATTTAAAGTGTGAATCAGCATTTACAAGAAAAAAATATTTATCCAAACAGAACACTGTTACTGTCATTTACTGTTTTCACCTTATTAGTCATGTGACAGCTGTAATATAATAACAATTCACAGTATTTTTGTGTAGAACCTTTTCTGAACAAGGTTAAAAATGTTTGTACAGGACATAAATAAAATTCAGTCCATAATTGTAATTTAATAATTTAATGTGTAAGTTAAAAAGTTGGAGCTGACCTCTTGTGTCTGATCCATCAGGAAGCTGCAGAGCCAATCAGAAGCTGTGAGGGCGGAGCTAGTCAAAGTGTTTGGTGACAGTCTTCAGTTTGAGATTGAGTCAGAGCCGCAAGGCTCCAACCAGACTGTGGCCATCGCTATGGGCATCCTGGTGCCTCTGATCCTGGTGGGAGTGATTATCGTTCTTTTGGGGTGAGACTGAACACAACATGACTCAGGCTGGCTCTTCTTGTTTATGTCTTTATTTTTGGTGAATGTTATTTGAACTTTGTCTGTCTTTTTCACCCTTGTGTAAAATAAGAAAAATCTGAACTGTTTAGCCTCGGGGTTGTTGTCTCTACAGGACCATCTAATTTTTTAACTTAACAAAAACACTTAATGTAAAACACATAATTTCAGCTGCTGCGATTTTCCTCAAATTTCTCACCTGTGTTCTCTACAAGAATTGAGGTTGAAAAGCTCATGCAAATATCAAACAACCGTCATTTTTGTTTCACAAATTGATACAGAAAGTAATTTGATATTCAAGTCCTTAAAATTAATCAAAAGGTGGACACTAATGATGAACCTTAAACTGTTTTAACGAGAAGTTAACCAGATTTTCAATTTTAATTCAAAGTATGTAATACCCAAGTTAAAATGTCAAACTTCAATGTGTGTTTAATCTCTCCGGGTCAAGAAGAAGAAGAAGAAGCATCATCGCAGACAGAGTATTGAATTGAGAAGGGACTTCTGAGTAACTTGTCAGGTTAAAATGGCATCACAGCTCTTAAAGGCCTGTTTTTGAAAGAAGCCCCCTCCTTATGTTTCAGCAACAAGGCTTGTGTCTTCGTACAGCTCATCTGCTGTGATCTGAATTGATTTGAAAAGACATTATTTACATCCTTTATTGAGCTGAAATCTTCACTGTAGCTGCTTAGCTGAAAATTGAAGTTTGTGCACGAGCTCTAACTCATCGAGGGTGTAAATAATGTCTTTTTAGTTCAACTCAGATCACAGCAGACGAGCTGTGTGGAGACATCTGATGTTTCTTTGGTTGCTTCTGTTTTAAATCAAGTCTCCAGCTTCTTCAGTTGTTTAGCAGAAAGCTGCAACTCTGTTTCACTGTGAAGCTCCAGAAATGTGTTGTGGACTACGACACTTCACCTGACTTTATATCATCAGGAGGAGGAGAGGAGTTAGGACTGGAGTTACATTTTTTTAATGAACTGTTCCTTTAAAGAGAGACAGATTTTCCTGTGTCACTATGAGGCCTCCGTACGTCCAGACACCACAGCAGCTGGGTTGAGTTTTATTGATCAGCTGCTGTCGAGTTAAGTTTTAAATTCAAATTAAAACTTTTTGGTTTGTTTTTTTCCTGAGAGGTAAATCATGAACAAACACTTTAATTCTCAGAACGATCTGATTTATTTCAGGTGAAATGTTACTTAGCTGCTGTAAACGACAGTCGAGTTTAATATTTGATCTATTGATTATTATTTAGATCATTTATTTATAAAATGGCTGCCATTAAGCAAACTGAGCTGTTCTTCCAGGTTTATAGTTTAATATAAATCAAATGTCACGTACCTACTTTTGTTTTCAGACACAGTTTTTATTCTGTCTCTTTTTAAAAAATGTAAATAATATTAAAGCAGCTCTGCAGTAACTTTTGTTTCCATGTACATAATCTGTAAAAATATTTATTTTTCATTAGAATTTGTTTGGAATTTTTATTTTCTGATATTTGTAAATATATGAAATAAAATCTGTGTGAGAAAAAAAGATTTTCTTCTGTTTGTAGATTTGTAAATAAATATACTTTGAAAGAACAGAAAAATGTCAAAATGTTTCATATTTGGAGCAACAGGATATAAAACTGTCTTCTTACAAGATGTGAACTGAAGACAAGTGATGAGATCATCCTGAAGTCAGAGGGTTTGAATTTAAAAAAATAAAAAGAACACACAGTTTAATACCAGTATCCAGCCTCCTCAGAAAGAAAACAGTAGAGCTGCAAGAATCGTCCTGCGATTATTTTCACAGATATTGACGTTTGACGAGAGAGGAACTGACTACAAGCTACTTCCGGCAGCCATCTTGGTTTGAAACTGTTCGTGGTCGGCAGTTGTTAAGAAGCGGATGTTCCAGGTGTAGCGGACATTTGGTCTTTTTTAGTGCTGGATACAAGTTTTTTGGGGACCTGGAAGTACTGTGAAGACAGCGGTAAGTGTTCTCAAACGAGCTGCGGGGATTTGCGTTTGGTTTTAATTGCCTGTGAGAAAACCTGAGCATGATTGTGATGTTTACTGCTAGCTTAACTGTTAGCTTTGTGGTAGCTGACCTGCGGCTCGTCCCCCCCTCTGCACTGGCTCCCTGTGACTTCCACATTTTGCATGTAAATGGGTAATATTATGATAATATAATGTGACGCACGTTAACAAACACGGGGGAATTAAGAAAATCTGCATACAGTTCTGTGTTGCTATTCTGTTTCTAGTTATAGTAGGCTTGTTCTTTTTGTTTCAGAAATGCAAAGTTCAAGTACCTTACAAGCATAAGTAATCCACTGCAGAGTTGCCACATCATTCAAAAATACTCATGAATGCTCATTTGGCCCTATTAATAATATCGATCTGCTAATTTAGACTTTTTAGGCTGTGTTATCTCTTTTTTAAAACCTTTTCTGACTTTCATTTGTAATTCATTGAAATAGAATGATAGTGAAAGAAAGAGTGTAGCACTGGAGATGTGGTGTTTATTCTTCCTGCACATAACAGTGAAATCATTTTTTGTCTTGTGTTAAGATTAAATAACAAATAATTGTGTATAGGTCTGTGTTTTTATTGAGGCAAAAAAGTAACGAATAATAGGTACTTGATTTGAACTGTAAGCATTACTACACTTATCCACTCAGAAAGTTAAGTAACAAAATGATATAAAGTAACTTTGTTACTTTATAATCAGTTACCCCCAATGCTGAAGTTCGAAAGGTTGCTACTACAGTTGCAGTTGACTAAAATCGGACTGGATCGGATTTCTCTGAGTCAAAATAAAACACCTAGATTAGTTGATTGATAGTCGCATTATTCCGGCATGTATACCTTACATCAGATCAGGTCAGATGGCTCTATTACCACGAGTTGAAATGGGTACAGCGCCACCTATCGCACTGGGGTATGACATCCTTCAGCCAATAATTCTATTTTCTCACCAGCATGTATACTCGAACGATTACAGTTGTCCGATTGAGTGACATAGTCAAACTATAGCTGTAATCCGACTAAGCTGTGCATGTAAACACACTGACTGTTGATCTCAGTGGTAATGAAATATAAACTGGGTTGTTCTGATGGTGTTCAGGGTTTACCAAATGATTGACACACAGACGAACAGAATGGATGCTTAGCGAAGCTTTATTCTGATTAAACAGACAATTACATGAGTACTGTAAATACTGAGGACATTAAAATAATTTTTTGGAAATGCTGTATTTCTAATCTGCTGTTAATGCAGCTAATCTTATCTGCTGTTAGTTTGTTCCATTTTTCTAGCAACAACAAGAACAAAATGCTGCTTCTTTATTTTGTCATGGGTCTATCTTTTAATCTATAAAATAAAATCCCTCTAATCAAGTCATAATGATAATTCATACAATGCTGGCATGAATATGGTCATCGCATGAACAAATACTCTGGTATGGAATTCAGATCAAAAATAAAAAGCACTAATACATGTGAGAACTGCAGAATATCAAATGTCCCTACAAAAATACAAGTGAAGGAGTCTATTGGTAATACTGTCATTTTTATTTATTTAATTATTTTGCAATTTAGCTTCAAATGACTGTCATAGTGTGAGAAATTACTTGAGAATTATGCTTGCTCTATATAGTAATAATATAGTTATATTATAAGCTTGTTTGTTCTCAAAGCGAAGGGAGTTTGTTGCAGTCAAGGTGAATTTGTGGAGCTGCTGAAGTTCTAACATTTCTCTTTTACGTGAATCACAGCTTTCCCAAAACTTAACTACGATCCCATCTTGATCTTCTACCAAATCCCCCAAGACTCCATCCTCCTCTGCACCTGCCACTTCCTCTGTGTCTGCCAAATCCTTAAAGACCCCAACCTCCCCTGCGTCTGCCACCACCTCTACGTCTGACACCTCCTCTGCGCCTGCCACCACCACCTCCTCTACGTCTGCTACGTCCTCTAAGACCCCAACCACCTCTACGTCTGACGCCTCCCCTGCGTCTCACACCTCCTCTCCGCCTGACGCTCCTGCTGCGCCTAACGCCAACTCTGCGCCTGATGCCACCTCTCTGTCTACCACCTCCTCCGTGCCTGATGCCGCCCCTGCGCCTGACGCCACCTCCCCCTCTGCCACTTCTTCTGCGCCTGACGCCTCCTCTTCGCCTGACGCCACCTCTCCGTCTGCCACCTCCTCTGCGCCTGACACCTCCTCTGCGCCTGATGCCACCTCTGCGTCTGCCACCTCCTCTGCGCCTGACGCCTCCTCTTCGCCTGACGCCACCTCTCCGTCTGCCACCTCCTCTGCGCCTGACACCTCCTCTGCGCCTGATGCCACCTCTCTGTCTGCCGCCTCCTCTGCGCCTCACGCCACCTCTACGCTTTACACCTCCTCTTTGTCTGCCTCCTCCTCTGCGCCTGATGCCACCTCTCTGTCTACCACCTCCTCCGTGCCTGATGCCGCCCCTGCGCCTGACGCCACCTCCCCCTCTGCCACTTCTTCTGCGCCTGACACCTCCTCTGCGCCTGATGCCACCTCTGCGTCTGCCACCTCCTCTGCGCCTGACGCCTCCTCTTCGCCTGACGCCACCTCTCCGTCTGCCACCTCCTCTGCGCCTGACACCTCCTCTGCGCCTGATGCCACCTCTCTGTCTGCCGCCTCCTCTGCGCCTCACGCCACCTCTACGCTTTACACCTCCTCTTTGTCTGCCTCCTCCTCTGCGCCTGATGCCACCTCTGTGCCTGACGCCTCCCCTGCGCCTGACGCGACCTTTGCGCCTGACACCACCTCTGCGCCTGGCGCGACCTCCGCGCCTGATGCCGCCCCTGCGCCTGACGCCACCTATTCGTCTGCCACCTCCCCTGCGCCTGACACC
>JARJLU010019515.1:0-20577 GCA_030272975.1 Sparidentex hasta | reverse complement strand
CCTCTGCGCCTGACGCCTCCTCTTCGCCTGACGCCACCTCTCCGTCTGCCACCTCCTCTGCGCCTGACACCTCCTCTGCGCCTGATGCCACCTCTCTGTCTGCCGCCTCCTCTGCGCCTCACGCCACCTCTACGCTTTACACCTCCTCTTTGTCTGCCTCCTCCTCTGCGCCTGATGCCACCTCTGTGCCTGACGCCTCCCCTGCGCCTGACGCGACCTTTGCGCCTGACACCACCTCTGCGCCTGGCGCGACCTCCGCGCCTGATGCCGCCCCTGCGCCTGACGCCACCTATTCGTCTGCCACCTCCCCTGCGCCTGACACCTCCCCTGCGCCTGACACCACCTCTCCGTCTGCCACCTCCTCTGCGCCTGACACCACCTCTGTGTCTGCCGCCACCTCTGCGCCTCATGCCTCCCCTGCGCCTGACGCGACCTTTGCGCCTGGTACCACCTCTGCGCCTGACGCGACCTCCGCGCCTGATACCTCCCTTGCGCCTGACGCCACCTCTCTGTCTGCCGCCTCCCCCTCGCCTGACGCCTCCCCTACGCCTCACGCCACCTCTGCGCCTTACACCTCCTCTTTTTCTGCCACCACCTCTGCGCCTGACACGACCTCCGCGCCTGATGCCGCCCCTGCGCCTGACGCCACCTATTCGTCTGCCACCTCCCCTGCGCCTGACACCACCTCTCCGTCTGCCACCTCCTCTGCGCCTGACACCACCTCTGCGTCTGCCGCCACCTCTGCGCCTCACGCCTCCCCTGCGCCTGACGCGACCTTTGCGCCTGGTACCACCTCTGCGCCTGACGCGACCTCCGCGCCTGATACCTCCCTTGCGCCTGACGCCACCTCTCTGTCTGCCGCCTCCCCCTCGCCTGACGCCTCCCCTACGCCTCACGCCACCTCTGCGCCTTACACCTCCTCTTTTTCTGCCACCACCTCTGCGCCTGACACGACCTCCGCGCCTGATACCTCCCTTGCGCCTGACGCCACCTATTCGTCTGCCACCTCCCCTGCGCCTGACACCACCTCTCCGTCTGCCACCTCCTCTGCGCCTGACACCACCTCTGCGTCTGCCGCCACCTCTGCGCCTCACGCCTCCCCTGCGCCTGACGCGACCTTTGCGCCTGGTACCACCTCTGCGCCTGACGCGACCTCCGCGCCTGATACCTCCCTTGCGCCTGACGCCACCTCTCTGTCTGCCGCCTCCCCCTCGCCTGACGCCTCCCCTACGCCTCACGCCACCTCTGCGCCTTACACCTCCTCTTTTTCTGCCACCACCTCTGCGCCTGACACGACCTCCGCGCCTGATACCTCCCTTGCGCCTGACGCCACCTATTCGTCTGCCACCTCCCCTGCGCCTGACACCACCTCTCCGTCTGCCACCTCCTCTGCGCCTGACACCACCTCTGCGTCTGCCGCCACCTCTGAGCCTCACGCCTCCCCTGCGCCTGGTACCACCTCTGCGCCTGGTACCACCTCTACGCCTGACGCGACCTCCGCGCCTGATACCTCCCTTGCGCCTGACGCCACCTCTCTGTCTGCCGCCTCCCCTGCGCCTGACGCCTCCCCTACGCCTCACACCACCTCTGCGCCTTACACCTCCTCTTTTTCTGCCACCTCCTCTGCGCCTGCCGCCACCTCTGCGCCTGACGTGACCTCTGCGCCTGGCACCACCTCTGCGCCTGACACGACCTCCGCGCCTGATACCTCCCTTGCGCCTGACACCACCTCTCTGTCTGCCGCCTCCCCTATGCCTCACGCCACCTCTGCGCCTTACACCTCCTCTGCGCCTGACACCACCTCTGCGTCTGCCACCTCCTCTACGCCTGCCACCACCTCTTCGCCTGATGCCTCCCCCACGCCTGATGCCACCTCTGCGTCTGCCGCCTCCTCTACGCCTGCCGCCACCTCTGCGCCTGACGCGACCTCTGCGCCTGGCACCACCTCTGCGCCTGACGCGACCTCTGCGCCTGGCACCACCTCTGCGCCTGACGCGACCTCTGCGCCTGGCACCACCTCTGCGCCTGACACGACTTCCACGCCTGATGCCTCCCTTGTGCTTGATGCCACCTCTCCGTCTGCCTCCTCTGCGCCTGACGCCACCTCTGCGTCTGCCACCTCCTTTGCGCCTGACACCACCTCTCCGTCTGCCACCTCCTCTGCGCCCGACACCACCTCTGCGTCTGCCGCCACCTCTGCGCCTCACGCCTCCCCCGCGCCTGATGCCTCCCCCGCGCCTGATGCCTCCTCTGCGTCTGCCGCCTCCTCTGCGCCTGCCGCCACCTCTGCGCCTGGCACCACCTCTGCGCCTGACACGATTTCCACGCTTGATGCCTCCCTTGTGCTTGACGCCACCTCTCCGTCTGCCTCCTCTGCGCCTGACGCCACCTCTGCGTCTGCCACCTCCTTTGCGCCTGGCACCACCTCTGCGCCTGACACGACCTCCACGCCTGATGCCTCCCTTGCGCCTGACGCCACCTCTCCGTCTGCCTCCTCTGCGCCTGACGCCACCTCTGCGTCTGCCACCTCCTCTGTGCCTGTGAATTCCTCTGTGTCTTCCCCTTTGTCTTCCCCTTTTTCTTCGCCCTCTCTTTCCTATGCCTTTTCGCCCCTTACGTCTTCTCATTCCTCTGTCTTTTCGCCCCTTACGTCTTCTCATTCCTCTGCCTTTTCGCCCCTTACGTCTTCTCATTTCTCTGCCTTTTCCCCCCTTACGTCTTCTCATTCCTCTGCCTTTTCCACCCTTACGTCTTCTTATTCCTCTGCCCTTTCCCCCCTTACGCTTTCTCATTTGTCTGTCTTTACATCCTTTACGCCTGCTCAGTCGTCTGCATTTCCCCCCTTGTGAGGGTGGCACACCTCCATTTGGAATTACGCCATATCCTATACCATTCACAGGACTGCCTTGTGAGGGTGGCGCACCTCCATTTGGAATTACGCCATTTCCTATACCATTCTCAGGACCGCCTTGTGAGGGTGGCGCACCTCCATTTGGAATTTTGCCATTTCCTATACCATTCTCAGGACCGCCTTGAGAGGGTGGCGCACCTCCATTTGGAATTACGCCATTTCCTATACCATTCTCAGGACCGCCTTGAGAGGGTGGCGCACCTCCATTTGGAATTACGCCATTTCCTATACCATTCTCAGGACCGCCTTGTGAGGGTGGCGCACCTTCATTTGGAATTACGCCATTTCCTATACCATTGTCAGGACCGCCTTGTGAGGGTGGCGCACCTCCATTTTGATTTACGCCATTTCCTATACCATTGTCAGGACCGCCTTGAGAGGGTGGCGCACCTCCATTTGGAATTACGCCATTTCCTATACCATTCTCAGGACCGCCTTGAGAGGGTGGCGCACCTCCAGTTGGAATTACGCCATTTCCTATACCATTCTCAGGACCGCCTTGAGAGGGTGGCGCACCTCCATTTGGAATTACGCCATTTCCTATACCATTCTCAGGACCGCCTTGAGAGGGTGGCGCACCTCCATTTGGAATTACGCCATTTCCTACACCATTCTCAGGACCGCCTTGAGAGGGTGGCGCACCTCCATTTGGAATTACGCCATTTCCTATACCATTCTCAGGACCGCCTTGAGAGGGTGGCGCACCTCCATTTGGAATTACGCCATTTCCTATACCATTGTCAGGACCCCCTTGTGAGGGTGGCACACCTCTATTTGGAATTATGCCACTTCCCATACCATTTTCAGGGCCGCCTTGTGAGGGTGGCGCACCTCCATTTGGATTAACGCTATTTTCATTACCATTCTCAGGACGGCCCTGTGAGGGTGGTGCACCTCCATTTGGAATTACGCCATTTCCTATACCATTCTCAGGACCGCCTTGTGAGGGTGGTGCACCTCCATTTGGAATTACGCCATTTCCTATACCATTCTCAGGACCGCCTTGAGAGGGTGGCGCACCTCCATTTGGAATTACGCCATTTCCTATACCATTCTCAGGACCGCCTTGAGAGGGTGGCGCACCTCCATTTGGAATTACGCCATTTCCTATACCATTGTCAGGACCCCCTTGTGAGGGTGGCACACCTCTATTTGGAATTATGCCACTTCCCATACCATTTTCAGGGCCGCCTTGTGAGGGTGGCGCACCTCCATTTGGATTCACGCCATTTTCATTACCATTCTCAGGACGGCCCTGTGAGGGTGGTGCACCTCCATTCGGATTAACGCTATTTTCATTACCATTCTCAGGATCGCCTTGTGAGGGTAGTGCACCTCCATTTTGATTCACGCCATTTCCATTACTATTCCCAGGACCACCTTCTGAGGAAGATGCCCCTTCGTTTTCACTACTATTACCAACACCATCTTCTGAGGAAGATGTTCCCTCATCTTCTTTTTCACTACCATTATCAACACCACCTTGTCTGCCTGTGGATGGCGTGGGGGGCTGGCTAGGGCTGGGACCCGACATTGTTTCGTCTGAAACACAAGAGTGTGCAACTTGGTCATCACTAGAGCAACTAGTGCAATTCATCCTACCATCCTGTTTATCACAACGGAATATGTTGCTTAGACCAATTGCACCTCGGGTACCATTGTAGGTCCCGAGTTGCTCAAGGGCTCCACTCAGCTCTTCCTCAGTATTGAGCCTACCACCACTGGGTTTGAATATTCTAGAAAACACAACAGCGTAATTACTCCATTGCAGAATGTGATTCATCCTTTTGAGGATGTTCTCACTATGATTACCGCTTGTACATTTTTCAACACATGGGGAGGCATAAGCATAGAGAAGCAAAAATTCAGTATCCTGCTTATTACTATGGTTAAACAAGTCGTCCAGGTGGTCCACAACACGTGACTCTGCTTGATCTCCTCCTTCACCCCCACCAAGAAGTCTGGCTGCAACCAACCTCCTGCCGATGTACACCTCATTCTTGTTGAGCTTTTTCTTCACAGCACCAACTGGATCACTTTTAGAGAGAGTTTCAAGGATATCGTTGATGTTCTGGTCATCTGGGATCCTTACAGCTAGACTCAACTTGCCATCTGTCTGGTACCTGTCAAAGAAAAACATAAGACATTCCACTATGTGTTTTAGATCTTTTGGGGCAGAACACAATATTCTGTAGATTGAAGATGACATCTTTCTTTTGAGATCCAACCCATCCCTTTAGCGGATTTTAAAGAGTCTTTGTCTCTGCACCTCGACAGTCCGTCACTGCGCTCTCCTTCAACATACCAGGAAAAAAGTGCCTTTGGAGTTGGGCTGCTTGACCTTCCAGTCATTATATGTAATTAGTGCAGTTGTTTTCAGTTATTTTTTGTCATGACCCCCCCCCCCCGCCAGAGGACAGAAATGTTTTCATGCCCCCCCTCGAATTGAAATACTATTTAGAATCTGATTTTTTAAACTTATTTATTAATTTATTTATCTGTATAAACCACTGTATGAGTTGCAGTATTCTGCATACAATTCCCTGATTATCAAAATGGTTTCATGCTGTCCTGCCAGAGATTTTAGGCATAAAACACAAACAAGTCTTTCCTCATTTTCGACAGTGTTCATGGTAAACCCAAGGGCTATGGAGTCATCGTCATATTTCCTGCTCCATAGTTCCCGACTTAAGGATGAGCAGAAGAGCTTGTGTTTGTCTCTTTTTTAGGTTTGTGTGCTGGTGTCAACATGGAATGTTTTATTTTGAAAAGTAACCGGATGTTATATTGTTATTTCAGTGCTTGACTTCCTGTCTGCTCTGTGCAAAATTCGGCTGAATTGCTGCGTTGTGCTCCGGCATCCACCAGATATGTCCCAGAGTGCCAACCCCCCCCCAGTGGCTGCTAAAGACACAGCAGACCCAATCTGTGGCAGCTTTTATCGGTAAGGATCTATGGCATTATTCTGATGTTGACAACACCGGGTGTCGTCACCTGTTGAAGACACTGGAGCCGCAATAAAAGCTCCCGTCACGCAGCCACGTCACAGAAAAGGTTACACCTGCACTTTACCAATAAACCAAAGCCCAGGTAATTTCACAATGAGCCAAGCTAGTCGAGTATATTTATTCGCACTGGCTCAGCCAGTTAAGGCAATGGTAAAAATTTACATCAGTAAAACATATTTCATGTGTCAGTTAACATATTGTTAACTAGTAACAGCATTGTTCTAGTTTATGTGATGTTTGTGCTTTCTCAGAGCACAACATAAAGCAGAAAAAGGGAGTTCATATATATTTATGCCTGTATCATTTGATGAAAACATAGCCATGTGCAGTAATCGTGATGCATCGTAGAATCGAATCGAATCGGTGACAGAATAACCTGCTGTATTCCAGCTCCTTGTGATGTTTAACATATCTAAATAGCATAATTCTTCTATTTAGTTGTTCAGAAGTCGACTCACTTTTTCAAGATGCCATCTACAATTTCTGCAAGCCGGTTCTGGTCGACATCAGCCAGACTGTTTTCAGTAGAGAGGAAGAAGGCGAGCACTGCAACCATCCAGCAGAGGGCAGCCATCTGCACAGAGATCGAGATGGGTAGCAGTTGAAGTAAGTAGTACGTACAGTGTTTTTTAAAGACGGTATCAGCATGAATAGGATAAAAACACAGAAAATAATAACTAGAGCAAATATATGATCATCTTAAAATGTAAAAACTAATACAGTAATCGTCACAGATTACAACATGCCTTCATAGTTATCATATCAAAAATGACACCTTAAAGTTGTACTTCTGTCAAGGCAGATTGTGTTAATCTGATTACTTAAAACAATCTGCAGCGACAATACATGAATCCATGTTGTGGCATGAGAGCCAAGTTTATTTGATTTAATTTGTTTCAGCTTGTGGCTCTTATCATGGTCATCAAAAAATACCTCACAAACAACATTAAGATAAGGAAGGTATAAAAGTTAAGAAAAATAAATATATAAGACAGCCAATCATATACATCCACACACATATCAGCCAGTGGAGCACCCAAAGAGGCTGGTTGGTTGTGGTCATGTGGCTTCAGGCCAGTCATTAGGCACGTTCAAGTTGAACTCCAACACAATCATTATTTAAAACCTCAGTAACTGGAATTTCCTCATTCTTGCCCACATGTATTGTTAATTTTTTTTCACGATAAATTTGACATTACGCTTGCTGTAGCTCCTCCTTCTTTGTCTGTTTGTCGCACTTTGTAAAACTGCATCCTATTTTACAAATGTAAGTACCACCTCTGGGTTGCTCTTCTCAAATGTATTGACCAAATATAGTGTCATTAACGTCCTTTATTAGACACTCCCCTCACCTCTCTGTCACTCCTCAGTGTTTGAAGGTCAGTGTTTGACCTGAAGCCACATGACCACATAACCAACCAGCCTCTCTGGGTGCTCCGCTGGCTGATATGAGTGCATATGTATATGACTGGTTGTCTGTTATATTATTACCTATGCACTGTAGATATTGAGGACAAATTTCATCCTATTGGTGAGGCGTAGAATAAACATACAAAGGTCCATGACATGAACTGGACGGGCCATAGTGAGTTAATATGGAACGACCCAATACTTCTGCTGTTACTGCATCATGCATATCAATTAAACTGTGACACTGGAATGTCATTGACAAATTTCACAAGTTGATGTCAGATTACTTCTTTTTTTTTTTTCTGCAGTTTCACAAAGCTGTTAAAACCAGCATCAATAGAGGAACTCCTGTGCAAAACATGTCCATCAGTCTTATGAATACAATGTGAACACACCACATACTTTAAACCATCTCAGAATTATTGCGCAGTGATGGACTTAATCCAGCAAACTGAAAAATACTAGAGAAAAAAACAGTAAAAGAGAAGTTCTGCCAACCACGGACATTCTCAGCCTCTTATAGGGTTTAATGTGGCTTTATGAACTCTTTGGAAAACTGTTTGAAATTTTTACAAGGTGTCAGGAAAGATGAGATCCATTAAAGGCCTAATAACTGCATACATTTGAGAAACAATGATCACTGAAGCCTGTTGCTACCTCCTGAGAATGAAGCCAGATGCAGCCAAGTGAAAATCTTTTACCTTCTTGGTAGAGAAAGATGTCTGACGGATGCTGCCACCCACCTCTTCTGTTTTCCTCTCAGGTGCTGCTTCACTACCAACCGTCAGAAAGAAGGGCGTTTTTATAGAGGAGAAGTTGATGACATCCAACCCCTCAGAGTCACACCATGACCTTATTTGAACATATTTTTCTGCAATTAGGAAGATGAAAGTATATTGAGACTGTAGGAGGTCTTGTCTTTGATATGCATCGTAGTATTTCCTTCCTTTTGTTTGTTGTTGCTTCAGAAAAGGCCTTTGGAGAACTGGTAATTTCTTTGAGGACAAAATGTTTTGTGTCTCAGAAAGTAAAACTCACCTGCAAACTGGTCACCTTTTGGCTACAGTCACCTTTTTTATGTCAACCAGGGTAGTAGAAGTGAATGAAGAGGGTTTTAGTTTTGTATGTTGTCACCTTTCTCATTTCTCCAGAGTTTATAGGTCTGGTAAAACCAAATCTGTCTGCTCATTCTGACATAAAGATTGAAGATGGAGATACGGACATACAGAGGGAAGTTCAAGTCAGGCTACCGTCTTCTACACGTCATTTTTTTAGATAAATAAAGAGGAAGAGCAGCATTGACAATAATGTGAATTGCAACTTGCCTGGAGGCTTACGACTTCAAGGCGCTAATTCTCTTTTTTTCTGTATTGCTTCAGCAGAAAGTTGATAGCAAACCACAGGTTTTACTCAGCAGTTCTTTTATTACTTAGATTTGGATTTTACAGCTGGTGTTGATCTTTAAAACTGCTTCTTCATCCTGATTCGCAGATCGAGGAGATTTCAGCAGAAACAAAGAGGGAAGAGATGAATCGGCTGTACGTCCGAGAAGAGGAAGAAACATTAACTGTGAGGCAACACAAAAACTACACACATCTTTTTTTTAATGATAGACATGATAACATTTAAAGAACTAACTTGTTTAAAGTTGTGAGGGAAGATTATTTTGCATATTGTGCTGCCTCTGTGCTGGCGATGACCAGAGGCCTCATGTTTTTGTGTTGCCCATTTGTCCGTGTGCACAAAGAAGGAACTGATTAGCTTTTGGTGGTCAACGATCAAGGTAGCTGTGACCTCACGACAATTCATATAATTATGATGAAATTCTTTACACAAATGTCCAATGGGATAAAATTATGAAGTTGTTAACATTTTATATCCACAAGGTCAAAAGTCAACCGCGTTATGGTGTTTTTAGTCGATTCAAATATTTAAAAAAAACAACAACACTTTCTAAATTGCGAGACGTAATTTTTTTTTGCTAATTTTGTCGAGATATTTTTTGGACAAACCAGTCTTCTATCCATCCTTCATTTAAAAATGTACTGTACTGTTGGTGAAGGGAACAACATGCCTTGTTTAGGACTTGGACTTGTGATACCGGCCATCTTTGCTTTTGAATTAGTATCGCTTTTAATAACTCAAATGTTCCTCCCTTCCATCACCAGTCTATTCTTTTCAAATTTCTGGTGCTATTATTAAAAATCTGTGTACATTTACATCAGTTTAGTTCAGTCTTCAATCAGGAAGTGTCTGTTTTCAAAGAAACAATAAACATTTACGATACTCCTCACAGATATGACAATCTATAAAAGGAAAACAATAAATACATAAAAAAATCACCTAAAGTACAAACAAGGTCAAAAAGATTTTCCAAACTCTTAAATGTTTAGGTGTTTGTCTTCAACAGCCTGAACTTCTCCTGTGAGGTAAAACATGATTCTTTCACACTGTTTCAGCTGAAATGAAACTCTGCGTTGCTGTTTGGAACAGTCCACTGTCAGTGAAACCTGTAATATTTTACAACCTGCCATAAAACAGTGTTGCTGGGAAGGAGGGACAGCTGAACTACAGTCGCTTGATAACACCTGTAATTCAGGCGATCAGTTCATTGTCAGGTTTCAGGCTTGTGGAAATAACAGCGGAGCCGATATGGATTCCAGCAGTTTGGTTCGGCCTGGTCTCCTTCTTGTCATCTCCATTTGTGTGTGTGTCGTCTCTGGAAATCCTTTATGTGAGTAGAACCAGAATGGATGAAGTTTGAAAATAGAGAAAAAAGTGGTAAAGATTTGATTTAAAACTGTTGAGGCCGACTGTTTTCTGACGCTCAATTTAATACCATTAGTTTTTCGTGTCTAAATCTGTTTGTTCAGTCTGTCCAAAAATCAACAAGTCATACTTGATATTCATCATGACATATAGACATTTGGTGAATGTCTGGTGAGGTTTTCTATGGAAGCTCAGTGTTCAGATTATATTAAGTTATGTCATTGTTGGGCCCTGCAGTGGTTATCAGGCTGTGTCATCGTAAATCGACCTCTGGTCTTTCAGGCACTCGATCAGCGAGCAGGTACTCAGGGGCACGACCCAGCCCTTTCAGTGTGTACGCTAAACAACCTGTTGTCAGGTTGATTACACTTTATGGTGTTTCAAAGTCCAAAATCAGGTTCTACACGGATGTAAGAAAGAAAATTACAGCACAGAGTCACCAAAGGTTCACTTTGAATGGTCTGTTTGTTTCAGGGCTGTTCAACAAACATGTTTAGAGTATCTGTCTCCAATGTTGGAGAGTCACTTAAAGGGTAAATCATATGTTACTCAGTTGCATTGTGGGTAAAGTAGGCACCAGGTTTTGAAATAGTAGATGGATGAGTGGAATAAAAGGTGATTTTCTGGTTCTGTTCTTTTGCTTGTGATCATATGTTATCCAGTCTGACTCCCTCAGACCTGTAAACACACTTTAGTGTGTCAGATTTGACAAGTTACTCTGGAAGCACATTTACCTTGGCAACACACATTTCACCCCTAACACTGCAAAGTATTATTGTTGGCACTGCAGTGATCCTTTCTATGTCCTGCAGTCACAAATGGCAACAACACTGGACAAAGAGTTAATTCAAACATGTAGTCTATAATATAAATGGATCACCACTTCATCTTCCTCATTGTGGATTTAACAGACAAGGAATTTGTTTTTTATCAGTGTGGCTTCAGGGATATCAATATCAGTTCGTCATTAACACCCTTTAACAAATGGTAGGCACATAAAACCAAAACATTATACATGCCCAGGTACCAGATGATGTTATGGAGGTTTTAATGTGCAGGTTTTTGAGTGAACCTACATTAATGTGTCTGTTCTGTATTATCTTGTATGTTTTTTCTGTTCCCAAAGATACTACAGTCATCGATTGTACTACTGATAGCTCAAAGGAATTTGGTCCAGTGGATGAAGGATATGAAGGTAAGATAGATATTATATTCATTTTACATCACAGATAAAATAAAGATTAATGTCAAATAATCCAGCTAAAGGTGACTTTAGGAAATAAGTTCTCTGTTTCTTTGCAAGAGGCAGATATCTTCTAAATGATTATAATAAATCAAATGTGTTCCAATAAGATTACTATCTAATTATTTAATTTCTTAATTTTTTTAACATTTATTTTTCCTTCTCAAACAGTATTTCACCCAAATATCACAGTTGAAACAGATACTGATATTTTTTTAGAATTAAAAAGTTGGACTTACCATCATGTGTGGAAAAGTGTAATGATTTATGAGGTGATGCACATTAATGAGCCACTTCACAATACTTTTATCTGCTCAAGGCTCATAAATGTGCAGCATTCACATCAGCGAGATGCATCATTTATTGTAATTTCACTCAGGAAAATCTGTCAGATAAGTAATTTATTCCCTCTGCAGGGGAAGTGGAGGTGGTTACTGGGATCACAGCAGGAAGTGGTGTGAAGTTGGTGCCCAACATCTTTGACAAACACCTGGAGTATCTGGAGCTGAGCTTCACACTCGGAGACACCAGCGCGACTGTTCGCACCAAGAAGCCGCTGGACGCAGACACACTGACAGACGTGAGTTATGACAACGCTGTCTGATAGATATTAGATTAATGTTCGGATAATTCACAACTGCAAATGTGTTCCACCGCCTGGATTGAATTTCCTCACATGCTCATGTCAATATTGAAGGTCTCATTTTATGCAAATGCTTGCATCTGTTCAGCTTCCATCTGAACTTTCTGTTCAGGACTTGCTGCGTCATTATGTCCAATATCTCATATATTTAAACTTCAGCACATCTTTACGTTGAGTTTTCTAGTGTGTTCTGTCAGGTGTCTCCACAGACCTCAAGTGTCCTCTGTTCCTGTCTTACAGAGTGGCGGCACCTTGTTTTACTCCATCATGTGTGATGGTGTAATTAAGGTGAGTGAAATGTAAAAGTCACAGTGTTCACTCAGCACCGCAAAACAAAGTATCTTAAATGATGTGTTTGTCTTTGCAGTACAACAACACTCGGAGACTGAGAATCAGTGACATCAATGACAACAGCCCGATATTTGAAGAGAAGCTCTACAGTCAGAATGTCTCTGAGGTGAGTCACTGAAATCTGTGAGAAAGAGACTGTAGACCTCCTGCACAATACATCTGTATCTACTGACAGGAACTGAACAGAAATATAAATGCAACACCTTCATTTTTGATCCAATTGTCTCAAATCATTTCTCTCAAATGTTGTTGATATATTGGTTAAACTCCGTGTTAGTAACAGTCTAAGGCCCAGTCCAAACATACAGGGGAATTTTCTGAAACACATCTTATGGCCAATCATGAACACTAAGTACGCTCTGGTTGGTTGCTAAGCTACAGAAAATACTATTAATGAGGAAGTAAAATCCTGGATGAATGAAACAACCTGTTTTCAAAAGGCTCTGTACGTGTGGACCGGGCCTAAACGGCATGAGGACAAAATGGTGTTCACACCAGATACTGATGAAAACTAGTGGAGCAGAGGCTTATTTGTAGCAAAGTCCCAGAAGAATTTGCTTGAAAATGTTTCTTTCACTGTTCTTTTGTTTTGTCTCTAATTGGCTGAGCTGGTTAACGACCAGTGTTACCAAAGTGTGACCATAACCACCAGTTAGAGAGGATAAATGTTGTGACAGACTCTGTGTTCAGGCTAAGTGTTAACTTGTATGAACAACAAAACATGCGTGTGAGTGTGTAAATATACATTTGTATCTTCATCAATTGTCCTTCTCTTCTTTCAGTCAGAACCTGTGGGATTCGAAGTTGTTCAAGTGACGGCGACGGACGCAGACAGCACCGCAGCGAACAACGCAATCACATATTTCCTTGTAATAAGATTTACCATTATTTATACAATCTTGATGAATCTTTCCACTTAACCACTACAGGTAGTTACTGAAAGTACCTGAGCTAAAGATTAAATGACAACCTTTTTTTAATTGGGAGATATTTGTTGCTTATGACTGCACTGAAACACAAGTGAATTTAAATACTATAAACCAGGGGTACTCAAATACAAATCTTAAAAGGGCCGCAAAGATTTTTTTCAATGACTCAAAGGTCCATGTGTTGAGGTTGGTCACGCCTCATGCAATAATACTGCATAGTATATATAATATATATCATATGTATATATTGTTTTGAATATATATATATATATATTCAAAGCAAAGTGTCCATCCATCCATCCATTTTCATCCGCTTATCCGACCGGGTCGCGGGGGCAGCTGCCTGAGCAGGGACACCCAGACTTCCCTCACCCCGGACACTTTCTCCAGCTCTACCGGGAGGATCCCAAGGCGTTCCCAGGCCAACTGGGTGACATAGTCACTCCAGTGTGTCCTGGGTCTTCCTCGGGGTCTCCTCCCAGCGGGACATGCCAGGAACATCTCCCGAGGGAGGCGTCCCGGGGGCATCCGAAACAGATGCCCGAGCCACCTCAACTGGCTCCTCTCAATGTGGAGGAGCAGCGGCTCTACTCCGAGCTCCTCCCGGGTGACAAAGCTCCTGATCCTATCTCTAAGGGAGCGCCCTGCCACCCTGCGGAGGAAACTCATTTCAGCTGCTGGTATTCGCGATCTTCTTTCGGTCATGACCCAAAGTTCATGACCATAGGTGAGGGTAGGAACGTAGATTGACCAGTAAATCAAGAGCTTTGCCTTTCGGCTCAGCTCTCTCTTCACCACGACAGACCGGTATAACGACCGCATTACTGTGGCTGCTCCACCGATCCGCCTGTCAATCTCACGCTCCATCCTTCCCTCACTCATGAACAAGACCCCAAGATACTTAAACTCCTCCACCTTAGGCAGTAGCTCTCCCTCAACCCGGAGGGGACAAGCCACCTTTTTCCGGTCGAGAACCATGGCCTCGGACTTGGAGGTGCTGATTCTCATCCCAGCCGCTTCACACTCGGCTACAAACCGTCCCAGGACATGCTGGAGGTCCTGGCTCGAAGGAGCCAACAAGACCACATCATCCGCGAAAAGCAGAGCTGAAATCCTGTGGCTCCTGAACCAGATCCCCTCCAGCCCGCGGTTGCGCCTAGAAATTCTGTCCATAAAAATAATGAACAGAACTGGTGACAAAGGGCAGCCCTGCCAGAGACCAACATGTACCGGGAACAGGTCTGACTTACTGCCGGCAATGCGAACCAGACTCCTGCTCCGGTCGTACAGGGACCGTACGGCCCTTAACAGAGGGCCTCCGACCCCGTACTCCCGGAGCACCTCCCACAGAATGCCACGAGGGACACGGTCGAATGCCTTCTCCAAGTCCACAAAACACATGTGCCAGACGTTCCCGGCAGACCCTCACAATACGTTTGGGTCTGCCAGGTCTGTCCAGCTTCCTCCCCTGCCAGCGGATCCGACTCACCACCAGGTGCTGACCAGTTGACAGCTCAGCCCCTCTCTTCACCCGAGTGTCCAAGACATACGGCCAGAGGTCAGATGACACAACCACAAAGTTGATCATTGACCTCCGGCCTAGGGTGTCCTGGTGCCATGTGCACATATGGACACCCTTATGCTTGAACATGGTGTTTGTTATGGACAAACTGTGACTGGCACAGAAGTCCAGTAATAAAACACCACTCTGGTTCAGATCAGGGAGGCCGTTCCTCCCAGTCACACCCCTCCAGGTAACACTGTCGCTGCCCACACGAACGTTGAAGTCCCCCAGAAGAATGACGGAGTCCCCGGTTGGAGCACTCTCCAGTACCCCTCCCAGGGACTCCAAGAAGGCCGGGTACTCTACACTGCTGTTCAGCCCATAAGCTGAAACAACAGTGAGAGACCTATCCCTGACACGAAGGCGCAGGGAAACGACCCTCTCGTTCACTGGGGTAATCTCCAATACATGGCGGCTGAGCCGAGGAGCTATAAGCAAGCTCACACCAGCTCGCCGCCTCTCACCGCGGGCAACTCCAGAATAGAAGAGAGTCCAGCCTCTCTCAAGGAGTTCGGTTCCAGAGCCCAGACTGTGCGTAGAGGCGAGCCCGACTATCTCTAGCTGGTACCGCTCAACCTCTCACACCAGCTCAGGCTCTTTCCCCCCCAGTGAGGTGACATTCCATGTCCCCATGGGTAGAGTCACCGTCCGGGGATTGGGTCGCCAGGGCCCCCGTCCATGACCGCCACCCAAATCACACCGCACCTGCCCCTTCTGGACCCTCCTGCAAGTGGTGAACCTACTGGAGGGTGGGCCCACGTCGCTCCATGATAAGGTGCCGGTTCAAGTAGGAGAGCAAGCAAAGTGTCCTTTTCATTCAAAACAAAAATCTGAACTAAAATAAATCTGTCTGTAAGTGAGCACTCAGTTGCTTTTTGTGTCATAGATGTGACAAGAATCCTACTTGCAGTTTAATATGACGATTTCAGTGCATTTATTTTTGTTGTTCTTGCCTCTGAATTTTGAGGAAAATGTCTCTCCAAAATTTCAATGCCTCATCTCATAATGTCGTTTCAAATTGGAAATCTTCATCACAGCTATAGACTCCTGGCATATTAAGCTTGTGGGTCTAATGCTGGCTGGAGGGAGAATGAATGCAGATTTTTCAGTCCATTCTTCTTCGAATTGCCGGTTTTCACTGTCCACAGAACTTGTAACACACCATTATCGTGCTCCTATAGCCAGCAAAATATGAATATGCGAACCGCTCCAAAAATGTGAAAGTTAAAAATTGCACTCGCAGCAGTGAGTGACCCAACTGTCTGTATATCATTGGCATGGAGACAAGTCCTGGTATACATGTGCTGACCCAATCAAAAGACACAGTGAAGGAATAATAGTTTTGGGGCCACAAATAGGAGGCCAGCGTGCCAGATGCCGCCTGTTGAGGACCACTGCTATAAACCAAACCAACAAGAGAAGTGCAACAGTTTGACATTTACATTAAACACAAGAAAGAACAAGATTTGAACACATCCTGGAATAATGAAATACACTCCCTCCATCATGAATAAAAGAGTCACTCCTGCCACTCTGCTTCTACAAGTGTCATTATGAGTTAAAAGTAATGTTCAATATGAAAATGTGATGTTCTTCCATAAGGAACCAGCTTCAGAGGTCTTTGAGGTGACCAGCGCAGGAGCTGTACGCTTGAAGAAACGTTTAAACTACAATTCAGTCCAGCAGTACAACTTCATAGTGAGGGCCAGTGTGAGTAAAAGTAAAAGTTATTGATACTGATAGAAATAATGTCATTGACGTGTCTACCTGATTGATCTGCTCTGTCTATGTTGTTCTTCACTACAGGATCCCTTGGGGTCGAGTGACACAGCCTCTGTGGTGATTAACGTAGAAGACTTTGACAACTTGTATCCATATTTCAGCCACAGCTTGTACCAGGCTTTTATTCCAGAGAATCAGGTGAGTCTCTTAAACTAAATACTACAAGTGACGAGGCCTCATGGATGAGAGGAACACGAGAGTCCAGTTTCCTACGATATAAAACCCGGAAATACCTTCAGCTTCAATACTACAACATTTCTCTCACAAGTCTTGACATGTCTCACCTTCCACAATGTCAGAACACTTTTATTTAAAGAAACGTTATTGAGAAACCCCCACGGTTTCTAACCCTAACTCAAATTCCAGGTCAGTAACAGTTTGCAGTTTGCTAGCAGCAAGTGAGTAAGGAGTTTGTTGAGTTGAGTTTGAGGAACAACATTTGAACATTAACCACTTGCGCATTACACATTTCAGGATGGACCTTTCCCGACCATCGAGCCAGAGGCAATAAAAGCTCAGGACGGAGACACCGGGATCAACGTGGCTCTGATTTATAGCATCAGTGAAGGTAAATACAACAGGAAGATAAAGCTACAAATTCAGCTCAGACAGGCAAAACACTAATATATGTGAAGATACGCTCCGTATTTAACCTTGTCTATGTGTGTTTAGTGTCTCCAGCAGAGTATCAGAGTAACTTCCACATTGACTCCAGCAGTGGAGTTTTGTCTGTGCAGACTCCAATAGACAGAGAAGAGATGAGCAGCAGTGTGATCTCTGTCAGCATCAAGGTAACAGCAGTATTAGTTAACAACATCCTAGTATTTGAACAAAAGTGTGAAACAAGTGACATGTGAGGCTCGTAGCACACATCAGGCAGAGGCTCCTATATTTGTAGGAAAAGTAAAGCTTATGCGTTCATTTGAAAAGTGAAAATATAAACATAGACATTAAATATTAACACATTTTCAATTCAAACACAGAAATATGTGATGTGGGCAGCTGATGTTCTTCTCCTCTGTGTCTGGGCTTCCTGTTTGTTTGGCAGGTGCCTTAAATGTCTCTGCCTAGGTCATACAGTAGTTGCTAGCTAGAATGATTATTGGCTGGAAACAAAAGAATTATTAAAGGGAAAGTTTCAAAAATGAAAATTCAGTCATCATCTCCTGCCTCCATGCTGATGGAAAGTAAAGTGAAGTTTCATAGTCCAAAGTGTTTCTGGAGCTTCACAGTAAAACATTGCTGCGTGTTGTCCCTTAATGATTATCTGTAATATTCTGTGTGCAGGCGGCTCAGACAGACGACAGCTTGAAGACTGCTAACGCTGTGGTGTCTGTCACCATCGAGGATGTGAATGATAACGCTCCAAAGTTTGACCGGTCCAGCTACTCTGTTTCACTTCTGGAGAATTCTCCTGTTGATGCTGTCGTGTTCAAAGCCGTCGTCACCGACCTGGACCAGGTAGATTTTTACTGACAGCCACACTTGGATATTGATTAATGATAATTATTCAATAATCTATTCCATGATCCTCTTTCTCCAGGGAGGATTTGTGGGAACATTGCGGATCCTTCCAGAATCAGCTCCCTTCTCTATCGGTTCTGATGGGACGGTCAGAGTGAAGGACTCCACAGCTCTGGACAGAGAGACGACTACAAGCTTCACTTTTCAGGTGATCCAGATTTCACTTTAAACATAAACCCTGAGCTTTGTGGTTGTTGCAGGACTATTGCAACAAATACTGCTGCAGGACATTATTATATCTTAGCATGTTCACATTTTAACTTAGATGCTGTTCTTTTGTTGATTAAAAGGTCGAAGCAGTGGAGACGAATCCACCAAATAACGTTGCAACAGCAGAAGTCAGTGTGACTCTTCTGGATGAGAACGACAACAGTCCTGTTTTCACCAGTAACAAGTACGAGGGAAAGGTGTTTGCAAATCAAACTGTGGGAATGTTGCTGGTCCAGGTGAGTGATTAAAGCAAGAAGAATATATCTGAATATGATTTGAGTCCTTCTAATCAATGTTAATTGATTAATTAGATGCACAGCCTGATAACTGATTGATAATAATAACTGATTTATATCACTACTTTACTCTGCCCTTCTATCCCAACAACAATCACAAAACCCTACACCTGTTTGAGGTCCCTGTCTTTTGTCCTTGCAATAAATAAAGGTGACTTGTATAATTTCACACAAAGGTTGAGGCAGAAGATGTAGACAATGGTACAAATGGACAGATCACGTACTCGATCGACTTTGGGAACTCTGACGGCTACTTCTCCATCGAGGACAAAACTGGAACGATCACGCTGGCTAAAGAAATTCCCCTGGTTGAAAACAGGATTTTGGAGTTCCCCCTCTATATAACAGCCACAGATGGTAGGTCTGAACAGTATTTCTCATAGTATTCAACACAATCAGAAGTAGCACTGAATCACACGATTATTTATCCTGTGAGTGGCTCAGTGATTATTCAGTCCCTGTAGATAACACAAGCACAGGATACTTGGATTAAACTTCTCTCTGTGGGCTGAAACATCGAACAACTGCATCTCAGTTGGGAGAGACGTGTTGGGCACTTCACCTTTGGCACTATTGAATTCTTTTTGGTCATAAAGTTGTTATCACACCCATATAACTATATCAGCTCCAACTTTCCATGACTAAAGTCTTCTTTCAAACATGCTGTTCAGGTTTCCATTACCTAGCCTGGTATAATTTAAACACTGGACCATAAAGAGCCCAGAGCTTTTATCTTAAATATTGAATTACTTAAATCTTTAGATTTTAGACAAGGTTAGATGAGATGTTGTACAGGTTTGTTTGAAGCAAACTGAGGTCTTGATGGAGTGTGAAACATCCTGAAAAAATTTCCAGCCCTGGACTAAGATTCTGAGACTCATCCTAAACACATCCAACCACCTCCACAGATGGAAGTTACAAAAAGAGTTATCGTGCTGGACAGGGCCGTTGCTAGCCATTTGGGTGCCCTAAGCACAAATGCTTTGTAGTGCCCCCCCCCCTCCCGGCCATGCTCCCTTCCCCCGGAATGAACGTGAACAAATGTATCAGTGCAATTTGCTTTAATTTCAAAACAACTTGTCAATAAGTACTTTTCAAATAACACAGACGCCAAACATGAAGTTTAAAAAGATTAAAATTAATAAATAAATAAATTCCACCAACATTATTCTACTATTCTAAACAAAGATGTGCAATGACTGTAGACTGAACTGGACATAGTAAACACAGAACAAATTAGTCAAGTATATACCCTTGTAAGTAATAATGTGCAAATTTCTTAGGAAAAGAAAATATACACAAGTACAAATAATTGCACAATAGGATTTACTCAATCAAGGAACTTTAAATAAGTTCCTTGAATAAATAATAATAATTTGAAAGTGCAAGTTTCTTCAGTAAAAAAACATAGGTAAAAATAAATACCAATAAATTGGTCAGGGCTGGGAGCTGCTGCAAAATCTGCAGACCAGCTGGCTGACGGTTGATGTGGGCCTGATCTGCTGGTTGATGGCTGCTATAGATCTTCCTCCTGGCCTTGAGCTCCTCCTTGACAAATTTAAGCATTGACCCTGCATTCAGAAATACAAGAAAAAATATTCAGGGATTGCGCTGAAAAAGTTTTAAACCACAGTACAAAACATTTTGCATTAGGTTTATGTAGGCCTACATGTAAATCACTGGCATTTTTAAAAATTCAAAACTCAAATTTACATTTATGAAGGTTTCATAAGGAACAATAATTTTGCACATAATTAATAACTCTATATTAATATGAAGGAGAAATCTATAACTTTAAGATTGATTCTTCTCATATTACAGTTTCACCAACAGATGTCGCCCTTGGCCTATGAACCTGTAAGTTTTCCCTATTTACAGGAGTATCTGAAGATGGACTTTTCATTTCAGAAATCTCCAATTTACCCGGTTTTCGAAAG
>JARJLU010019513.1:0-12083 GCA_030272975.1 Sparidentex hasta | reverse complement strand
CAGGTCAAAGGTCAGCAACTAACCCTAAAACCTCCTGTAGATACAGATCAGAGGTCAGAGGTCAGAGGTCATGTTCTTTATGTTTCTGGTTCCCACAGAACGATTCCCATCCTGGGCCAAAGCTCTCCTGGTTCTCCTGGTTCTTGGACTTCTTGTTTCTGCAGCTCTTTTAGTACATTTTAGGCAGTATTTCATGTCAGGTATGTCACTGCTACTACACTACCCATCATGCACCTGGGCAGCATCTTTACTCTGGTAGCTCCCTGACTGTTGAGACAGACTGTCAACAGTGAGGTCTGGGACTATAAGAGAAGGATGAGACAGTGAGGTCATGTTACCATCACAGTTCCTGCTGCTGTCTGTTCAGCTGATGTTGTGGTTTGTTGTCTCTCAGTCTACCAGGTGGAGGTGGAGGAGGGGGCGGAGTCTGTCCAGCTGCCCTGCAAAACAATAGTTCGTCGGCCTATTGACGCTAAAGTGTTATGGAGGGACAGATACAACTGGAAGGTCCATGTGTATCAGAATGGTTCTGACCAGCCTGAAGAACAGGACAGATATTACAGAGGTCGAACAGAGATGAAGAGAACCCTGCTGGAACCTGGAGACCTCAGTCTGACCCTGAAATACCTCACAGACTGGGACAGTAAGACCTTCATCTGCACCGTCTACAACAGGGAGGGACGCAAACTGATGGAGAAACATGTGGAGCTGAAGGTCAAAGGTCAGTACTGTAGATAAAGGTCAGTACTGTACTGACATCAATCAGCTGATTGATTTCCAATCAGAGTTGACAGTATTGATCTGAATATGTTTTTATTTGATCCAGAAGAAAATTGAAGGAACGAGCTGAAAGAAACAACAAATCTTTTCATCACTGAGAACAAAGAAATGCAGCTTTAATAGTTTGTATCAGTTGTTCCTTCTTTTTCCTGCTTTGTTCACTCTGTTTGGTTTTACACCTTTTTTCTACACTATGGGAGACATTAGAATAGGCAGCTTGAATATAAATGGAGCAAGAGATGATGACAAACCAGTGACAGTTGTGGGGCTGGACTTCTTGTTTCCAGAAACTTTCTTCCTCAGTCTGTAGAAAGTGAAGAAGTTATTAAAGGCAAGAGACAAAACACCTGGACACACCTGAACATAACTCACTGTCTGTGGCCAGGCTGGATCGCTTTATTGTTTTAAACATCATTTTAATGTGGTTAACAGTTGTGTTATCAGCCCTGTTGGCTTCTCTGTGGGTCTATACAACAGTGGTGGGATTTTGGAAAAGTCCAAATCAGGAAACTCTGTCAGCAGAACACTCAGAATGTCACAAAGACCTGATGAGTTCAGTAGAAGCTCTGGAGTCTGAAGTGGAGGAACTCTGAGACCAGCTGAGGGCTCAAACTGGGACTGATTACCAGGCCAGATGGGGGAGGAGCCCTCAGAAGGCCTGAAATACAAATGTTGTTTTTACTTTATCTTTTATTTCTAAAGCCTTATTCACATGGGACTAGTATAACCTGGGGACTTCAAGTGATTTAGAAATTATCCCACCACGTCTGTGTTTCATGCAGCACATTCACACAGGTGAAGTCTGTGTTTGAACTCAGATTTACTGACATGATCCCCCGGGTCGATCGCACCGGAGCCCTTGCTGGAGCAGCACAATGGTTAGATATGGATATTTTGAATACAATAACTGGTGAACCTGTTGAAAGATGGAAAAATGTTCCTTACCACATGTGCCGTGCATGTAATCCATCTAATCATCTTTCAAGATTTTTCGATAAGCCTCCTGAATTTGCACCCAAAATGCTGTCAAAACTTTCATGTTTCCCAACGCAGCCTCCATATTTCTCGACCGGGAAAAAGGCAGAAAAAAGGTGTGGAAAACACAAAACACCTCAAAGGGATATTCCGGAGTAAGTTTAATCCCCCCCAGAGATAAAGTTTGTAGACTGCTAGCTTACGTAGTTTTAGCATCCTCAGATTTGACCGAGTGCAGTAGAGTCCCGCAGTTCAGTGATGATCATTACTGCAGGACTCTGCTGCACTCGGTAATCGACTCGCAGGGCTTCCCCACAACATGGAGGCTTCTTCTCCGGTGGTGAGGTTTGTTTATCTTTTCTGAAAAATCCGGCAACTATATCAAAAAATAAATAAATCAATAAATAAATAATAATCATAAAACAAAGACTAGACAGAGAAAGAATGACAATCAAGCGATCAGTTTTACTTGCAAGGAGAACAGAGTGTGCGCAATGTCTCACGCTCCAAACTGCTCTGCTGCGCTCTCTGTTCTCCTATCTTTTATTACCTCAGTGTGGTTACAAAAGGTTATAGGGAGTAGCTCTTGCACGACTTATTTTCTTCAGTGTAGGCATGTTAGTATGCATTTCTTCTTTGAAGTAGGACATAGTGAAAGTTTCTCTTATCTGGGTTATAAACCAGCTGCACAGCGGGGTCGTGAACCAACTGTCACAACGTGTTATTTCTCTTCACAGGCAGGAAGCTGATTTAGCAACAGTTAATATTGCAACACATTCAATAAGCGAGTGATAATATGTACAATAATTCCAACATTTCCCTCCTGTTTATCATGAGCTCATTCTTAGTCTCATATTCACCAAGTACAACCTCTTCACAAAGGATTTTCAGTTGCAGGATCATTTTCAAGAATGTAAACACATTTACACTCAGAGGAAAATTGTTACATCATTCAGTCATAGTTTCGTGGATCAGGAAATAAATCATATCAGTCTGTATCATCATCATGTTCATCTTCCTCGTCGTCATATTCTAACAGAGGATACATCTGTGAGACTTTAGCTTCCATGGGTGCAATAGCTGTAGTAATGAGACGATTCAACAATGAACAAAGACAAGGTATACAACATCCACACAAGGTAAGTATTGCTGCAAACACAGCTACAGAGATCAAAATTGATGAAATTAGAGTTTTATATTTGCCAAACATGTCCATCCAGCTGTCCCACATCGTGGTATCCAGGCCAGAATGTTCCTTCATCTTGGCGTTGAGAGAACGAAGCCCCTCGATCGCTTTCGTCAGGCTTCCATTAGCTGCAGTGTTATTGGGGATAAAGGTGCAGCACTGCTCTCTGAGCATAGCGCACACACCCCCTTTCTCTGCCAACAGCATGTCAAGGGCTATCCTGTTCTGAAAAGCTATTAGTGATGTAGCAGCCAGTTGTTCATGTACAGCATCGAAACCAAATTTAGTCCAATTACTCAATTTTTGCACATTGTAATGGATGTAGTTAATTCTGTCAACATTCTTATTGATTGTACACCACCAATAGATCGTGGATTCAAATCCTGATACAACTTGATCAACCAGTTTGTACTCATCTGGAACTCCTCGTGGCACGCCGATGGCGTCGATGTACGTTGGATCACATTGATCCTGCCATGGCATGGTGTTCCTTTTATTTCGGCTCAGGAAGGATTTGCATTCCATCAGGATGGCCAGTTGCGCATCAGGATCTGGGAAGACTGAGACTGGCAACAACAGTGTAACTAGAGCACATAACCCTGTCACATTCTTAGGAAGTTTATCAAAGAGTCTGCCATCTCCGCACCACCACCAGATATCACTACGTGATATTGGCTTAAAGGTATCATTTACAATGAGAACAGTTTGACAATCTACTGAAACATTGGTTATGGGCACGCCCATCCCTGTCATATTGATGCAAGTGAAGTTTCCTGTAGCTACTTGTTTTAAGAAAATTGGCTTCTTTAAGGTTGCCTTTACTAGAGGATGCACTTCATCCCATATGCTGCAGTTAGTAGTTGGGTTTGTTTGACTCATGACGTCAACGACACAGGTAGTTGGCATAGTAGAGGGTATCACTCTCAAGATTGGTCTCGGGCCCATACACACTATACAGCTCTGGTTCGTCGTATTTGCTGCTTGTTCGGCTATCAGTAACCAGTTGTTACTTTGCCCGGATATTCCAGTGGATATTCTAAACCAATCGTCCGCTGTTTCTGGTGGTGGAAAAGCAACAATCCCAATTTTTACCCCCGCTGGGCTCACTAGGGGTTCAGTAGGTGGAGTGGAGTTTTTTGTGCAGTTAAATTCACATAGTTTGAGTAGAAAGTTTTTATCATTTCCACTGCTCCATCCCCATAGTAAGAACAACCAACAGTTTGTTTGTGGCATGGTGGAAGTATAGCTGGGGGGTGTTAAAGTGTTGCCCTTAGTAAGGTTTACCGTTAAAATCAGTTCGCCTCCAGCGAATGGACCACTCATTCTTATAATCCATCGGTGATGTTTAGCCCATGCCGTGGCGGTGTAGCTGGACCAGTCGTATCCCTGTGGATCTGCCACCAGGGTGTCCCATCCGGTATTCTGCTGGTCATTAGTAAGGTAAAAGTGGTCATAATCTCTAGCTGAATACCCTCGTCTACTTAAGGTTTGGGTGTTTATGGTCACCGTTGTAATCTGGTTTGCCGGCAAATACATTTCTGGGATAGTTCGGTGCATTCTCGTCTGATCTCTCCCGCATTCCATGGTTTTAGTCGAGCGTCTAGCACGGTGACTTTTAGGTTTGTAAGTAACAGAGGTACCATTTACTCCTGTGGTTGTGGGTTCTTTCAGCATATACCACATAAACGCCGCCCATGTTGTGAACAATATTGCAAGAGCAATACAACGGCCTGCATCTTTCATTATGTTTTTCATGTTGTCTGCTTAGGAGTCTTCTAAATCACCGGTGACTTTGTAATTGCTTCACTGACTTTCGGGTCCACCCAGGATCTATACTCCTGAGTCGGCCCTATTTTTAGACTTTAGCTCATCTTTGTTGCCAGACTCCTTAGCAGAGATTACTTTCTTACAGTGATTCAAATGTATCCAGGTGGATCTTTCTGCAATTTTAACAGCAGTTGCCGTTATAAAGTAATTATTGAATCCATAGGTTGTATATTGTCTATGTACCTGTCCTACCATCCCTCCTGTTGAGATATGTGTCGAACCATGGCTCAAAATTGCTGCCCATTTGTATAAGTTTTTTGGTAGGATAGGTTTGTTCTCTGGTCATTTATATATCCCTTCTTTAAGTTGTGCCCCTTGTTTTATCCAATAATCTTGTTCTGATTTGGGGCTTTGTTTTTGCATCTGCTGTAGTATATTGACTTTGATATCCTGATCTATGTCTAAATTGAGAACTTTAATTTTACCTTCTGCTGCAGCTTTAGCTGTTTTGCCCACAAAAGCGTTTCCTACGACACTGTATCCGTTCCACTAGTGTGCGCTGCACATTTACATATTGCAAATTTTTTAGGTAGTTGTACTGCTTTTAGTAACTCCATTAGTAACTCTGCATGCGTTACTGGTTTTCCAGTTGAGGTTACCATACCCCTATTCTGCCAATACTGAGCAAATGTATGCACCGTAGCAAAAGCATATTGGCTGTCAGTGTCGATAGTGACCTCATTGTCTGTCATTAGTTTACAAGCTTCGGTTAGAGCTATCAGTTCTGCTGCTTGAGCAGAATATTTTGGTGGTAATTTCCCTGCTCTGAGCACCGCTGTGCTGCTTACGACGGCGTATTCCGTCAATGTTTTTCCCAAACTCATTCTTTTTGGATGACCCATCAACAAATAAAGTTTCTCCTCGTGTCAGTGGTTGATCTTGTAGATCCTCTCTGCTTTTTGCACTTGCCTGTGCTACTTCCTGGCAATCATGAGTTTCACCATCGTCTGGCAGCGGAAGTAATGTAGCAGGGTTTAATGTGGTGCAACGCTCTACGGTCAAATGTGGTTGCGACAGCAATGTGGTTATGCAAGATAAATGTCTGGGGGTGACAAAAAGGTCATGTTTGTCTGCAATAGCAGAATTGAAACAGCATGAGGCACTTTTAAAGTTAGTTTGTGGAACAACACAATGGGTGCGCTAGTTTCGACCGCTAAGGACGCTGCCACTACCGCTCTAACACAATGTGGGAGTGCACATGCTACACTATCTAATTTAGTAGAGAAATAGGCTACAGGCTTCAGTTTGTCACCATATTGCTGTGTTAAAACTTAGGTCATGAAATGGCCTTTACAGTCCACCATCTGTACAAAAGGCTTCGAATAATCTGGTAGAGCTAACACTGCACTCGAAACTAGTGCTTGTTTGATATCACAAAATGCTTTTTCAGCTTCTTCCGTCCACTGTAGGGTTTCAGACATTTTCTTTGGTTCTTCATATATTAATTTGGACATAGGATTAACTGTTTCTGCATAATTTGGTATCCAGGATCTGCAGTAATTAGTAAGTCCTAAAAATGACATCATTTGCTTCTTTGTTAATGGTTTTGGAGCTTGTAACACAGCTGCTTTTCTACTGTCAACTATTGTTCTGCCTCCTGCACTAAGATTGTGCCCTAAGTATTAGAGTTTTACACAGTTGGAGTTTATTTTTGCTAACTTTATGACCCTCTTTTGCTAAATGATGTAATAATGCCAATGTGTCTGTTTTACAGGTCTCTTCATCTGGAGAGGCCAATAGTACGTCATCGACGTATAAGAGAATTTGACTCTTCCCCGGAGGCTCAAAGGTTGACATGCTAGCTGTCATGGCTTGTGAGAAGATAGTAGGGCTCTCACAATACCCCTGAGGTAATCTAGTGTAAGTGTATCTTTGTCCTCCGTAAGTGAAAGCAAACCAGAATTGACTATCTTTATGGACCGGGATAGAAAAGAATGCATTACTGATATCTACCACAGTGAATACCTTTGCATCAGGTCGTAAAGAATTTAGTAATGTGTGTGGATCTGGTACACATGGAGTTCTCTGTATTACTGCATTGTTTACTGCTTGTAAATCTTGCACCATCCTCCAACCTACTGAGGGTGGCTGTTTCTTTACAGGAAATATTGGTGTGTTGCAGGGCGAATCAGCACATGGTATGATTACTCCTGCTTCCTTTAGATCATCAATCATGGGCTTAATGCCAGCTAGAGCACCTGGTTTTAAAGGGTATTGTCTTATGCACGGGTGGTATTCTGTTTTTGGTCTAATTATCACTGGGTTTGCTGTTTTCAAAAGCCCCACATCAGCTGATCCTTTTGACCACAGACTGGGGGGCACTTCTTTTAAAAAGTCTTCCTCCTCTGAGGTTAGCATGATATTTCACATGGTTCCTTCATCCATGTGCACATTACCCTTCATCAACACTGTCTAAAACAAAGCTTTCCTACTTAAGCAAGTGTCATTGCTGTGCCAGGTATTCACATTTGTAGAGACCCAATCTTTAGCTAGTTCTCCTCTCTTTACCATCTGCCCTAGATTTTTCCATTGGTGGACTCTTTAATAGTGAGATGTGCAGTGGCAAAGACATCCTGTTTAGCTGGTCTGTTTCGCAGGTCCCGGTGACACCTGCTGCAATTCCAACAGTCGTACTCGGTGTCAAGGTGTGTTAGAACATGGATCAAACTTACACCAGAATATCCCTTTAAGAAAAATAAAAAACGACCCTAAATCACAGAGATGCCGATTGGCACAGGACTAATATTATCACATGACCTCTGTGGTTGGTGAAATATGGCAGGAAATTTGCGGTGGAATTTTTACTTTACAAGTTACCGACGTGGCAGATTCACACAGGATTAAGATCACAGACGACCTCTGCAATTATTACAAAATACTGGAGATCCCCAGATTATACTAGTCCCATGTGAATAGGACTTAAGTAATATAAATTAATCAGATGAGACTTTACTGTGTATAAATAAAGAGTGGAGGCTGTCTGAGGCTCTTCTCACCCCTCACAGTACAGAATGGTTCAGTCCAAACAGCTGAACAGCAGAGTGGCTGCTGCTCATCAACATGTCTTCACCCAAGAAAATAAAACCAGGGAGCCTTAAACTAAAGCAGAAGGCAGAAAGGGACAGAAAGCAAAGAGAGGAAGACGACTCCTCACACAGTTCTGTCAGGAGAAAGGTGAGCACAGTTCACAGCTAGCACAGTTTAACAACAGTTCAAGCTAATAATAATGTCAGCAGCTGGAAAGACTGAAGGCAGTCAGACAGACATGAGTCTAGTTTCTCAGTCTGAGCAGCAGCAGGTTCCTCATCCTCATCTCATCCCTCATTAACTGACTGAAAGTTATTATTACAAGTCATCATTTCACATGGAGGTGAAAACTGTTCAAATGTGGAGCGATATTTAGCTGCTTTCCCTGTAAGGCAGCATGACATGTTTGGTGTCAGTGGATTCATTTCAGTTTGAAGATTTCTATGATGCTTATGGCTTAAAATCCTCTTAAAAGCTGTTAAAGTGATGTTAATGCCAGATGATCCTCCATCATTTTCAGAGGGTTTAAAGAAAGCCAAGAACTGAGGTGGAGAATAATTCCAACTGTAAGATCCTGGTGATCAATGAGGCAGTTTAATTAAAATAAACATGTTGTTCTGTTAAATAATGTTAGAAAACAGACCTGCCATTAGACTGCAGTTTCATTTCTGACCTGTTCAAACAAGACAATTTCATTTAAAGATATCAAGTTACCTCGTTTGTTTCAGTGTGTTACTATTACTGCTGCATTCTAGTCACATTTAATTCTTTTTTCTATAAAAATAAGATTTAGTCTAACAGATACGTCAAGTTCATCATCATCATCATCATCAGCAGCAGCAGCAACAGTCTGTCAGCTCCATATAAAATAATAATATCCTATAATCCATATTTATGTCAGAATGATGTTCATGTATTAAACAGTTCCACAGTGAAACAGAACAGAGGAGAACATTCCTGCTGCATGCAGACTGTGTGACTCAATACAACTCTCAGTACAATCATGTCAGGTTGCGGTAAAGGGAATACTATGAAAGGGAAAGGTGGACCCAAACGCAGTAAACACGGGAGGCAAAGATAAGGAGAACTAAAGGCGAGCTTTAATAAAGCAAAAGCCGAGATGCAAAAAACAAGGCAGACAAAACGGGATCAAAAGGCAAAGTAGCAAACAAAACCATCAAGACAAAGTAGCAAAATAAAACACTTCAACAAAGTACAAAAGAAAAAGGCAAAGTACAAATCAAACATGGAAAATTCAAAACCAAAAACATACCAAACGTGACAAGGGCATGGACGGGAGCATGGACGGGAGCGAGGAGCAGGAACAAGAGCAATCGGAAGACAGAAAACAGAATACACAAGACAGAATACAGAAAACAGAAGACAGAATACAATGACCAGACAAAGAGTGAGGGGAAACACAGAGACTAAATACACAGACACTAATGACATGACGAGGCACAGGTGAGGAGAGAGGAGGAAGGAAGCCAGGTGTGATGATGAGGGGGAGGAGCACAGAGGAACAGACCAGGAGGGAACAAGACAACAGACAGAGGGAGCCAGAGGGGAGAACATAGGAAAAACTTAAAGGACACATGAGGGCATGGAAAATCAAACACATGACACACAAGACATGGAAAAAACACAACACAAGACACAACAAGACATGATAAAAAGATGAAAATCATAAACAAGAAACCAAAACCAGATACAAAAACAAAACAAACAGGAGACATGACAAATCAGAGAAATCTTTATATTCTCTGGAAATCAGAAGATGAAATCCCAACAACCATACAGCCTCATATATGTATTTATTCAGCCCAGATCCAAAGCCACCAGTCGTGAGTCTGCAGCTGTGGAGATGAATCAGAGCTGCAGGACAACAAGGAGCCAGTGAGCAGTAACCAAGAAACTGTCATGTTGTTCTTTTCACTAATATGGGAATGATACTCAGAAATATCAGTAAAATGCAGTTTTATATAAAACAGCATCAAAAAGTTTCACCAACCTAAATAAGGGCCCAGTCAGATTTTCATGGGTCCTAAATCCCTGGCAGCACCCCTGCCCAGCTGAGACCACCAGAGACCAGAACCAGACTGAGACCCTGAAGTTAAAAAGTCTCTTTCAGCTTCCTGCTGGGTGTCTCAGCTCAGGGGGTTCTGGTCCGGTCCAGCTTCCAGACTGTAGCCCAGATGGATGTTCCATCACACTTGTTCTTTGGTCTGGAGCGTAAGAATGGACAGCAGAGATTGATTGACAGTTGAAGGTCTGACACTGGGCAGCTGCTGACTGATCACACTGCCAGGGGCGTCGCACCCGAGGAGGATGTGGATGTTTTAACACAAACACTTTTTCTGCAGTTTATCTGCAGTTTTGCACAAACGCCTCGCTGCAGTATCTGAGTTTCTCTGGCCGCTCTGTGTCTGCTGGCTGCAGCTGCCTCCTCTCTCCTCCCTCTCCTGGTGCTGCTTTGGGACTGACCGGCTGATGATTGGCTGTTCTGCCTGAAGTCCCGCCTCTCTTGTTGCGTTAGATTTATTGTTCAGCTCGTGCCGATGAGGCGGGAACTACCGTAAAATACCAAATAACAGCCGGGTGTTTCTTTGTTTCAGTCTCTGAACAGACCAGGCGTTTAATTCCCTCCTCACAAAAATCCGGGATGCAAATGTCACAAACTTCTCCAGCTTCTCTGTGAATTCTCTGGCATCCTTCTGGGCACAACACGTGAAAAAGAGGAAGAAGAAAAACGTGCAGTGTCAGTGGTCACATCTTCTTCCTTGATGGTTTTTCAAAATAAATTAGACTCGGCATTTATTTGATTATTTACCAACATACACACCTCCACCAGCGTTTAAAGGGACCACATGATGTGTTTATGATGTTTTTATGTGTTTACAGCTGCTGATGTGTGTAACGCTGTTACTGTGATCATACATGACAGTTAAATAATGAATATGTCTATAATAACCACATCCTGACATGTAACTGTGATTTTTCATGGGTACTAATAATAACAATCATGAGAAAAACTTAACAAAGACTGCAGATCAGGATAAGAAGCTGCAACTGGCAGTGAGCAGCTTTCTTTTCTGTTAGCAGTGAAGTGATGTACTCCATTACAAAACATGATAAAATATCATGATGTATAAAATAACATTTAATGGTTAAAAATAAGTACAGTTGCAACAGGCTTCTATTATAAATATGCAGCATGTATATAGATTATTATTATTATTATTATTATTATTATTATTATTATTATTATTATTATTATTATTATTATTATTATTGGGAGCTGCTGTAAAGTATTTCTGTTTCTGATTTATATATTATGCAGCCAGTTGTCCATATTTGAAGTTAAATTAAATGAACCAGGACAGATTTACACACATTTACATGTCAGGATGTTATTATAGACACAGATTCAATATTTAAGTGTCATGTATCATCACAGTAACAGCGTTACACACCAGCCTCCCAAAACAATTGTTGTTAAAAACACCACCACCACCACATCCATCCCCGCCCTTCTGTACAGCTGCTACACCTCTGCACACTGCAACCCACAAACTGTGGAAACAGAACAGAGACGGCTGTGGATGATGATGATGCTGTTTTCATGTTGGTAAAAACTTTGAAAGCTCGTTTAAAACTAGATTTGAATTATTACAGAATGATGAAAGATGTGTAAAGTTTTCCAGTGTGGTGTTATAAACATGTGTTCTGTTGTGTTGGTGATGACCAGCTGTTCTTTGGACGTGACTGACATGATTTAGATTCTGTCAATCTTCATTTATTGACCGTGTTGTTTTTTGATTGACTGACATCAATCAGCTGATTGATTTCCAATCAGAGTTGACAGTATTGATCTGAATGTGATGTTTTTATTTGATCCAGAAGAAAGTTGAAGGAACGAGCTGAAAGAAACAACAAATCTTTTCATCACTGAGAACAAAGAAATGCAGCTTTGATAGTTTGTATCAGTTATTGATTGATGATCAGTTCTCAGCTGAGTCAACAAATCTTCACTTCCTGTTGAAGAAGTTGATCAAAGAAAATGTTAAATTTGACGTCCAGAAATGTGAAAGTGACAAAGAGAAGCAACAACCAGCAGTTGAACACTGAGATGAGACATTACTGTGAAGACCACAGGGACAAAACATCACAACACCATCAGGACTCTGATCATGTCCAACACCTGGAAAACCTGCTTTTACTTCCTGTGGTTCTGTCCCCTGTTACCTGCTGGTCTCACCTGGTTCTGTCCTTCAGCTTTCTCTGCTAC
>JARJLU010019512.1:0-12921 GCA_030272975.1 Sparidentex hasta | reverse complement strand
TCCCCTGTCCCTTCTCCCTTTTCATTCAGGCTCCCCCTTCTGATGGACCATGGGCTCCTGGGACCATCTACATCTCCTGGCTGCTTCTGCCTCAGATATTGATAGATCATCATATCCTGGGCTCCGCTGGATCATTGCTCTCCTCTGTTTTGCAATGTCCTTACATCTGAATTTGTGTAAAATGTGATGTCTCTTCACTCTGATCTCTTAGTCTATTACTAATTATAATTTGTGGCCTGCCTAGGGTTGCCACCTTGGATTTGTGGAAAAAGGGACACTTGACCAAATGCTGTTGGGGGGGAGGGGGTTAATACAAGCAATTTGTTGTATTAACAAGCAATTTGTTGTATTAACACAACTGGAAAAACTTGTGTTTTGCAATCATAAACTCTTGGTATGAGGTAAATGTGCACACACACATGCACACACACGTACACACAAACACTCCTGATGCTTACTGCACAAAATTTGCAATGGCTGCATGTTTTGTTTTGTTTGTTGATATGACACCTTTATGCTTCTTTGTTTTTGTGTGGATTTCCAATGCATTTTTTCCTCACTTCCATACTATACAGAGATTGTCGCTGGACACAAAATACATGCGAGAAAATTGTGTCCATGGATCGGCAGTACCCATTCAAACTTCAAAGGTGTGTAATGAGCGATGCAGATGTAACCAGGTGGTTGTTTATTTATGTCTCTACACATTTAATTTCTCCTGTGTCCCTCAGTCTGTTTATTTTGCAGCAGGTATGATGAACACAGCAGGTGGGTGGCACGCCCCTTACCAGCACCTGTAGTGTAGCCGCATCCATCCATCCATCCATCCATCCATTATCTGTACATATGTACGCCGCTTAATCCTCTGTAGGGTCGCGGGGGGGCTGGAGCCTATCCCAGCTGACTTAGGGCGAAGGCAGGGGACACCCTGGACAGGTCGCCAGTCTATCACAGGGCTGTAGCCGCATCCTCAGCTACTAATGCGGGCCGGTTCATATACCCTCCCCCCTGGTTGTTTAGTCTCTCTCTCTACTCTGCCGAAGCGAGTGTTCCCGGCTTGCAGCTCCGCCGATTCGTAGTATCCCAGCATGGTATGTGCCATATGTGCATTCTGCAGGTATGTAGCACAGTCTCATGACGTGAAGAGGTTATAAGATGCTGTGCTGACAGTCCTCTGTTTTAGGTTGGCGCATTGGGCCAAGATGGTGCGTGAGTGTGTGTCCGTCACAGGTAACCATTGCCTCAAGCTAAATATTATTGTGTCTGTTAGTGTTTTGGTGTTGCCACTAACAGCTGACTTTGTTTCTTTTTAAAGCTTGTCTGGCTTTAGGCTGCTGTTCACCCTGCCTTTCCTCTAGCCACTTTTTTCTATCTTTAATTTTGCCTTGCCTTGCCTTGCCTAGTTAGCTCACCAGTAAACAGCCGCTCTGTTTTCGTCTATAGATGCTCTTTTAAAGTGTACTAGAGTTCAATTGTGGTCCACCACAATCAGACCCTGAGTCGTTAGTGGGGGTGGGGGGTTATTGCAGCAGTTACAGTGGAGGACCTGCCAAGTTTATACATGTTGCATGTTTTTTTTTTGTTTGTTTTGTTTTTGTTGCTTTTCTTTTGTTTTGAGTTTGCAGTAGATTTGTAAATAAATATTTTGTTTGGTTTCTTTTTGGGATTATTTGAGTGCAGTGACCTCTGCCAGAGCTAGCTGTTGTAGTCTGCCTTTCTATTCCTAACTGAACCACTGCGTGTTATGGTGATGGAGGAACATCTTGTGTGTTGGAGATTAACGAAAAGAACTATAAGAATGTTTATTTAGAAATATAACTTGATAAACGAAATTGTTTTATTGTGAGTAATAAAGTTTGTTAAATTATCTATTCATTTGTGTACTGACCTGTGTATGGGTTGTGTTTTTGGGAAACCCTCTCAGAGAAATTAAAGTTAAAGGAATAAACTGGTGGTGTTGTTGGTGTGATACTCTAGATCTGCCACTCGCAGTTCAACTGGTATTGCCACAGTCAATCTTGGCATGTCTTGGCAGGATTTTCACAATCAGGCATGTTTGTAGTTTTATTTTTGTAACTGTAATTTAGTGAAGCAGAGCTGGGTGTGTATTGCAGAGCAAGGCTTAGTGGTTTATGACTTAAGACTAGTCTGAGCTAATAGCAGGCAAAGCTTTTTCTTTTGGAGGCAAAGCAGTGGCTTGGGCTACGGACCGCCTTATTCTGGCTGCCCACTGAGACAACAGCTGAGGTTATCCAGGATGACGCAGGTGCCGCAAGACATCTAGGCTCGGGTGGAGCAGCTCCAGGCTGAAAATTATCGCCTACGATGTGATCGAGATGCAGCCCAGGCTGACCCAAGTTCAAGAGGACTGTTTGTGAGCTCTGCCACCACCAAGCATGTTGTATCTCCCATGTGAGAGGCAATGTCCTATTTTCAGGGCAGTCATGGTATTGGTATGGATGAGTGGATCGAAGAAGTTCAAGTCAGCATGCGGGCAAGACATTTGGGACCCAGTGACCAAGCATGCTTGATATATGATCAGGTGAGGCTCAAGATGAAATAAAATGCCGTCCCTGTGCCGAATGAGAAGATCCTGAATGTGTGTTTGCTAGTCTTATATTTCATTAAAGCAAGACTTTTTCTCTAGGAAACAGTTGGCAGGCGAATCACTCCAAGAGTGTTCTCATGCATTGCACTGTCCATCCATCCATGCATTTTCATCTGCTTATCCAGGGCCGGGTCACGGGGGCAGCTGCCTGAGCAGGGGCACCCACACTTCCCTCTCCCCGGACACTTCCTCCAGCTCTTCCGGGAGGATCCCAAGGTGTTCCCAGGCCAGCTGGGCGACATAGCCACTCCAGCGTGTCCTGGATCTTCCTCGGTGCTGATTTGCATCCCAGCTGCTTCACACTCGGCTGCCATCTGCCCCAGGACGCTGGAGGTCCTGGCTTGAAGGAACCAACAAGAACACATCATCCGCGAAAAGGCGATATGAAATCCTGTGACTCCCGAACCAGACCCCCTCCGGCCCGTGGCAAAGGGCAGCCCTGCCGGAGTCCAGCATGCACCGGAAACAGGTCTGACTTACTGCCGGCAATGCGAACCAAGCTCCTGCTCCGGTCGTACAAGGACCGTACAGCCCTTACCAGAGGGCCTCCGACCCCGTACTCCCGGAGCACCTCCCACAGAATGCCACAAGGGACACAGTCGAATTCTTTCTCCAAGTCCACAAAACACACTTGGACTGGTTTGGCAAACTCCCATGAACCCTCGGGCACCCTGCAGAGGGTATACAGCTGGTCCAGTGTTCCGCGACCTGGACGAAAACCGCATTGTTCCTCCCGAATCCGAGGTTCGACTATCGACCGGATTCTCCTCTTTACTACCCTCGAATAGACTTTGCCAGGGAGGCTGAGTAGTGTGATCCCCTGATAGTTGGAACACACCCTCCGGTCCTCCTTTTTGAATAGGGGGACCACCACCCTGGTCTGCCAGTCCAGAGGCAATGTCGCCGACTGCCATGCAATGCTGCAGAGACATGTCAACCAAGACAGCCCCACAACATCCAGAGAACTTGAGGTACTCAGGGCGGAGCTCATCCACCTCCAGTGCTTTGCCACTGAGGAGCTTCCGGAGCACCTCAGTGACTTCGGCTTGGGTGATGAATGAGTCAACCTCTGAGTCCCCAGCCTCTGCTTCCTTTATGGAAGGTGTGTCAGTGGGATTGAGGAGATCCTTAAAGTATTCCTTCCACCGCCCGACGATGTCCCCAGTCGAGGTCAATAGCTCCCCACCTCCACTGTAAACAGTGTTGGTGGAGGACTGCTTCCTCCTCCTGAGGTGTCGGATAGTTTGCCAGAATTTCTTTGAGGCCGACTGATAGTCCTCCTCCATGGCCTCCCTGAACTTTTCCCAGACCCGAGGTTTTGCTTTCGAGACTGCCCATGCTGCCGAACGTTTGGCCTGCCGGTACCCATCAGCTGCCTCAGAAGTCCCATGGGCCCACCAGGCTCGATAGGGCTCCTTCTTCAGCTCGACAGCATCCCCTACTTCTGAAGTTCACCACCAGATTTGGGGATTGCAGCCACAACAGGCACCGGAGACCTTATGGCCACAGCTCCAGACAGCCGCGTCAACAATGGAAGTTGAGAGCATGGTCCATTCAGGGTCCCCAGCCTCCCTCAGGATCTGGTCAAAGCTCTCCCAGAGGTGGGAGTTAAAGATCTCCCTGACAGAGGGTTCCGCCATATATTCCCAGCAGACACTCACAATACGTCTGGGTCTGCCAGGTCTGTCCAGCTTCCTCTCCAGAGTTGAATAGAGTCCAGCCTCTCAAGGAGTTGGGTTCCAGAGCCCAGACTGTGCGTGGAGGCGAGCCTGACTATCTCTAGCCGTTACCACTCAACCTCCTGCACCAGTAGAAGTGTAGCTGCTACCTGTTCTGCTGTGTTTGGCGCCCCCAGGTCCATTTTGGTTGAGCCATTGAGCCCTGACTATTGTCTGCCTGCTGGCCTGTTGGTGTCTTCTGCCCTGGTACCTGTACCTATGTAGGCACTGCCTACATAACAGTATTCAATGTGGGAGTGTCTGCAGTTAACCTTAAGCCCTGCTGTCCCATGTGTCTGTTGGTATCAGCAGAGGTGGTGAGTCTTCATCCAGGGCTGAATGAAGTACAGGGTGAGGAAGAGTGTGTTACTGCAACCGTTATGTCTCAGACTGCAGGAGTGAGTTCAGAACAGAAGAAGATCAGGGACCTTGACCTATTGGTACTCCCTGAGGCAAAGCAGTGCAAGGTTAGAGCATTGTTATAAAAACATGAACCAGTGTTTTCTGCATTTGAAGGTGACCTCAGTTGTACCACATTGATATCGCATGTCATTCCCCTTTTAGACAACACACCTGTGCAGCAGTGGTACAGATGTATCACTCCTTCCGGGTATGAGGCAGTAAAGGCACACAGTAAAGGCTCACCATCGTCTTGGTGAAGACGATGGATGAGGAATCCTTGGATGCACTATCTGGAACCAGGTGTTTTTCTACAATGGATCTTGTTAATGGTTATAACCAGGTATCTGTGACAGAAAAAGACAAGTTAAAGACTGCATTTTGCACACCATTTGGTTAGTTTGAGTTTAACCATATGCTTTTTGGATTGTGTAATGCCCCTGGGACATTCCAACGCCTCATGGAGCGAGTATTTGGAGCACAGCACTGTCAGACTCTTCTGTTGTATCTGGATGGTACAATTTTCTTCTCTTCCTTTGCAGAGGAGCACCTGAGCCGAATGGATGTTTTTCTGAGCCGTCTCGGCCAGGAAGGGCTCAAAGTGAAACTGGAGAAATGTAGGTTCTTCAAGAAGAGGTACAGTACCTGGGCCACCTCATCTCTTGAGAGGGAGTGTCATCAGAACCCCATAAGGTCTCTGCTTTGTCTGACTAGCCACGTCCTACCATTGTCACTGAGCTGAGGTTGTTCATTGGGTTAGCAGTTTATTATTGACGATTTATTGAAGGTTTCGCCAAACTGGCTGCCCTGCTGTACAGACTGGTTGCTGAGTTGGCTGGGAGTAAGCCACGAAGAGGATGGAGCCTGCTGTGAGGAGAAGCATGGTCGGCGGACTGTGAGAGGAGCTTCACAGAATTAAAGGCTCGCCTTGTAAGTAAGTTCTCTCCTGCCTTTCATTTCAGAAGTCAACGCCAGTCACGCTGGGTTGGGAGCTGTCCTGTCCCAGGAGCAGGAGGGACGAGTGAGGCCAGTTGCCTGCGCCAACCGCAGCCTGCACCCAGCTGAGAAGAACTATAGCTCCATGAAACTGGAGTTCTTCTTCTTCTTTCTTCTTCCTACAACCGCCAAATTTTCCACCAGCTTCATCAAAACAATGGGCACCAGGGGACTGAGCGGACCTCACAGCTGGTGGGGTAGTGTCACTGGCCCGAGGATGGATCAAGACATCAGGGACTGGTGTCAACAGTGTGAGTGCTGTATCCTGGCTAAGTGCACACAGCCCCAGGCCTGGGTTCCCATGGGTCATCTATTAGCCGCAGAGCCCAACCAGGTCCTTGCCACTGACTTCACTCGGAAGTCTCTCTCAAAGTTCACCCAAGCTGTGCCAACCCAAGACCAGAAGGCTACTACAGTGAGAGAGTGGTTTTATCGCTATGGAGTCCCAGCACGCCTCAACTCTGACCACAGGAGAAGCTTTGAAAGTGCTTTGGTTCAACAGCTGTGTGAAATGTATGAAAGATTCAATCGGACACTGCATTTGAACAGAAATGCCACTGGCCCAACCATCTTCCCCATTTGGTGTTTCATTACAACACCACCCCTCATCAGTCAACGGTTGAGTCCAACATTTTGTCATGTTCAGTCAACAACCTCACTTACCTGTTGATTTTCTGCTGGTTCATCTCCCCGAACTGACAGCAGGGAAGGTGTGTGACTGGGTGGCTGAGCATAAACATTGGCTTCACCTGACCTTCGACTGTGCCAGGGGACAGCTGGAAATTGCTGCAAGACGGTGGAAAGAGCAGCATGATCAAGGAGCACTGAGTGAGCCACTAGAATTTGGTCAAAGAGTCTACCTGCAGGACCATGGTGTTAGAGGGCCCTGTAAGCTCCTGGATGTATGGAGCCCAACAACCTATCAAGTGGTGAGAGCGCCAGAGCCAAGTGGAGTGGTCTATTCCATTGCTTCAGTGCATGATTTGACTCGGGTGTGTGCACTGAACGATGTTGAAGCCTGCCTTGACCCTGCAGGCTTCAACATGGACCCTGACTGTCCTGAGGAAGAGCCAAGTAGTAGGAGTGTCTAAGATCAGTGAGGATGAAGAAGGACTGTGGGTGGTTCTGAGGGGACCAGGCCGGCATCCACCCACTTCAGTGCAGCCAAGCTCCCCACCAAGAGAGCGCGTAATTCCACCTTTGATGGCAAGAGAGGCCTCTGTCCCTTCCCCTGTGCCAACAGGGGCATCCAGCACAGCATGAACGGCTCAGCTGCTCTCAGGAAGTCTTCTCGGACCACTGCAGGACAACACTCAAACCTCCACCGCCTTCCAGGGCCTGTAAGGGGTGAGGCAGACAGGGCTACTGCCTCTCAGGTAGTGGGTGCTAGTAGTATGGCTGCAGCCATTGTTAGACCTTGGTCTTAATATTAGTTGTTTCTGTGTGTAGTTTATCAATGGGTCACTGATAAAACAAAGGGGGGGAGGAATGTAACCGGATGGTTGTTTATATTGTCTCGACACATTTCAGTTCTCTTGTGTCCCTCAGTCTGTTTATTTTGCAGCAGGTATGACAAACGCAGCAGGTGGGTGGCATGCCCCTTACCGGCACCTGTAGTAGCAGAAAACGTTCTTCTTCAAGTCAGACTAAGTCAAAATCCAGCTAGCACATGTTTATAGAAAATGCCCACAAAAGTATCTGCTGCCATTCCACAAGACTACAGAGCTTGAGAGCTTTTTTTCCTCAGGCTGTGGGATCTTTCAACAGTTTTATTTTCAGAGTCTGACATGATGGCAGGCCTTAAGAGTAAGTATGTTAACCAGTCCTCTCATTAATGATTGTGTTTGCACTAGGAGGTAACATCAGTATTAAGCTGATACTGCTGCATAACCAGTTGAAAGCTCCCTGTAGAACATTTAAAATAAAGCTCTGAAAAGCAATCAAGGTGAGGTCATATGTGGCTTTGTTACCACCCTGAAGTAAGTTAAGACGATGAGACTAAACAGCACAAAAAAGTACAAAATAACACTTGAATGTGGGCAACAGTAACACAGTTTTCCTTTGACTTCTTTTGATCAGTGTTACAGCCAAACTTATTCCCAGCCAACCTTTTTTCGCTGACTACTGCGGATAGATTAATGAGCGTGGGATCTTAGGAATGTTAATTAATTTGATTATTTGCGCAGTGGGGAGGGGTGTATGCTTGGGTGGAGTGGGGCGTGGGTGTGTGGGGGGCTGTGGTTTTATCGAGGGGGGTCGGGCCAGGGCAGAGCATCATGCAGAAGATGAATAGGTCCTCTGGCTTGAGCTGCTGGCAGGCCAGCTGTGCCTAGTCTTAATATATAGCATGTGCTGCCACATAGTCAATGCACTTTTAATTCACCTCTTACTACACACACGGACATCAACAGATTTGTGTGCACATGCGCGCACACGCGCGTGTCTGCACATGCGCACATGCACACACACACAGTGTTTATTACCCCTTTTGCTAATGGAAATCTAATCATCACTCTACCTGCTTGTTCACACACACTCACACAGCTCAGTGGTTTATTTATCATATTCCCTGGTGTCTTAATACAGGGCTTTATATGCTTATGAAGCTACAGAGCAAAGCCAGACTAATTGTATTAACTAACCCATAGAGAAGCTCATGATTCTGACCCCAAGATGTTTATGACCCGAAAATCAATTGACCTCCTCGCTCGCTCCGTTTTTCTCTGATTCTCTCCTCCTCTGCCTCCTCCAGTCCATCACTCTGCTTTGATATGTTTTGGTGTGGCTAAATCATCCCCGCAGCCTGCTGTCTAATTACCATCATCGTTAAGATACTGTATATGATTGAGCCCTAACCGTAAAAACACACCAGTAAAATGGAGAGGAGCAAACAAACATGAGCTTTACTGCTCTGGCCTGGCGATGCTGATATGAGACAGCAGTTATGGCCATTCGATGTCTATTTCTCTGACATTTTCATTTCATATATAATTGCACACTGGTGATTATGCCACTTATGGTTTTATTTTGCATTTATCTAATGGTTCTCTGGCGACGTTGTGGTGACACTTTTTATTTAATTTGGTGCTCAATCAGACTGAATTTACAGCTCCTTTCTACTCTGTATAGAATATCTGCTGAGTGATTGTTATAAAGGCTGATGACTGTTTCCAGTTCACTGTGTTTATTGCTGTGTGGCAGTCAAAAATTGTTTTTTGTGCAAACAGACAAAGCTACAAAGTGAGGGAAAACAGCAGAGAAAATAGGAACCAATTGGGCAGAGGTTTGCCATTTGTAGATATTATTGTTCCACTTGACACTAAAGTATGTTCCAGGTGTCAGGAGTCAGGGGCAGCGCCAGGATTTTTTTCTCTGCCAGTTCTAGGGTTACGCTTGACCAATATGGAAAATAGTGGATTTTCATCTTTATTAAGAAGCAACTGTCTTTTTTCCAATAAAAGCAGGTAAGGCATGCAGCACATTCAATCTAAATGTAGTTTGCAATTGAATTTGTCAAGAGAATAAACAAAACAATATCTACAAGCTTAACACAAGTGACCACAAGGCAAAGAAAAAAACATCTGTTGCTGAGGTGGACAGCGCCTGTATTGCCACAATTAATTAGAAAAGAAAAGTGAAGGAATATGCATTTGTTCCATATGCATAATCAGAAAGATAATTGGTCAAAAGGGTAATCATCCTCACACACTGCCTTTGACCCTATGCCTGTCAACTGTGTGTATTTTAGCTGTCAGGAATCAGATTGAGAAAAGAATGACTGGCTATAAACTTGCAGATATTTACTTTTAAATGATAAAACAATTATTAAAATTCTTCAGGGGGCTTTACTGGGGCTATACAGATTTGTGGCGTGGATATAGCATGCTGTTCCTGGCAGTACAATTATCTTTGTGGTGTTTAATTATCTGGAAAAAAGGTACTTCTTCATAACATTTAATAATCATGAGCAATTAGGTACAATTGTACAAGGTACAATACAATTAAAAAAATGTTCAATATTGAGCTGGTTTTCAGAGTTTCTCCAGAATAAATGTTGGCAAAGCACCTTTCTGAAAAAGCACATTTCTTTAGGTTCAATGTTCAGTTGTTCTCTTATCAGTGTTGTGCTTATGCTCTGTTAATGATTAGGCTCAAAAACCATATGGTTAGGGTTAGGAAAACATCATGTTTTGGCTAAAAATTCCTTTTGTCTTTTGTGTTGCACAAGAAGGTCTTCTCTTTTGCTCCCTTCTCTCAGTGTCATTCTTCCCTTCTGTTCTCTTTTGGTTTAATTCTTTCCCTTTGACTTATTTCCCTCCTTACCTTCCCATCTGTTTTTCACCTAATTTCATCTTTTCCTCATTCACTTTCCCTCCAACTAATTTATGGTTCTTTGTACTTCACCAAGTTCCTGGAAAGAGATTGACTAGAGCACAAGTTTTGATTCATCATGAATATTTTTAATTCTTTTAACATGCATAGCTAGATCGATGGATAATCAGGAGTTTGGTTAATCTGACATCATAATCCTACACCCGTGCCAGCACCAGTTAGGTAATAGGCAGCCGACAGCCTCTGAGAGCCGCTTCACCATGGAGATAGCCAGTCACCACAAACTCAGCATTGTGGTGGAGACAGGGCTGAGCGGGAACAGGACAGCACTTGTCACAATAGCCCAGCATCCCAAACCAGCAGAACTCGCAGTCAGAGCTCATTGCCTGCCGGCATCTCCAGCAGTCAGCAGCTGTATGCGAGAACAGACAGGTGGAGGAGAAAAAGAGAGAGATGAGAGGAAAGTAGAGAGGACAGGTGGGGGGGGGATGCAGTGCAGGAGATGAAGGAATCGTAGGAGAGGAGTCATTAAAATCTTTTCTCTTTGTCTTTTTATTGGTATTTTGTTGTGTTCTGTTAGCTCCTGTCTTCATCATTCACCACATTTGTTTAGAATGGGGAGAGTATGTATTGTGCATCATGGGGCCTGATGCTGTGATCACATAAGCTTTCTCGCTGCTATCCTGTCTAGAAAGAGGCATGCACCGTGACAGCTTCTGCTGTTTTATTAATGACAATTCATGGTTTTAAAGCAGACAAACACCTCTTCTATAGGATGAGCCATTATCCTTTTGTTTTATACCTTATACCTGTTTCCTCTTTACTCCATATTTGTGAGAGGGGCGGTAAACAAATTCTTCAGACTGTAGCCAGCAGAGAGATACTGGTTCAGTGTCGTTTGGAACATCGACTGAGACGACAAACTGCCAAGTATGACCAAAGATTTTTGCCAATGGAAAACAACTGCTATGCAGTGGAACGGTATTAGTGCATTAGCTATTAGTTCAGCTGCTGCTGTTCACCAACTAACCACCACTGAACTACAGTAGTTCCTACATCACCAAGTAGTTTCATTAATTTATGTCTACACTGGAGACAGGAAGCAGATACAAATTTTGCAAGGCTGACAGGCTGACCAAATCCACCTGTAAGCTTTATTTTCCTGAGAGGCAGACATAATAACATCAAGGGTATAGGGAACTTACATGCATGCAGTCAACAAAAACCTGATGACAATAAATGAAGTCACTAAAAATTGTGTATTTCCAGTCCGATGTATTTCTGTTGGTGGCCCGACAGGCCATCATTTAGGAGGGGCGTTCCCCTTTCCTTCATTCAGTCATCACTCTTAGAGGTGTAGCCATCAGTTCCTTACAGATGAAGAGACACTAAATATGATGATATGTAGATCATTGTGTTATTGTATTATGCCCAGACTCACCCGTGTTTCCCTGTCTCTGTTCCTGCTGTGTGCCTCTAATCAATGAGATAAACCCCCACACGACTTGTGGGCTTGTGCCCTACATCAGCACTCAACCGCATGTCTGCAGAACTTGCTATAAACGCTCTGTAAGCACTTTATCAGAAATGCTTGTTCTTTTGGTCTTTTTCTGCTTTCTTGTTGTTTTGTTCCCCCCCCCTCCCCCCGCTCCTTCCTTTAAAAAAAGAGACCTGCATTCTGACACTCATTAAAAGAGAAAAGAGGCAAAAACATCAAGAGATGGAAGCGAGGCACTCTCACACTCGCCTCTCTCCAACCTGCGGTCACGTACAGCCGTCACGACACGGGGTGGTGCGCTTGTTATCGAGATCAGACTCCCTCTCTTTTCAACTCACCAGCCATCTCATATAAAGACGATCAATTATGGATCAAATGAGGGCTTCTTTTTAATTTATTGTAGCTTCCCTTCGTGAAGTCTGTCCTCTCTCCTGCACTCCAGAACGAGGAGCTCACAGGCAGGGTGTCCGCCAGGTCACGAGAAGCGTCCTGTACAGATCCGAGGGCAGTGACACATTTTACTTCTTTGCTTCCTTTATTCAATCTGTTTAATTCTGTTTCCTTATTTTCCTCCCATACGTTACTTCTTATCTTCTTTCTTCCACCATTTCTCTCTTGTTATTGTTTCATCTATCCTTATTCACGTTTTAGTTTATGTCCTCAGTTGCTTTCTTTTTTATTTATTTTTTCATCAGTGTGTCCCCCAATTCACCCTTTTTTGTTCCTTAGTCGTTCCTTCTTTTTCTTCCTTGTGTCTTTATTTTCTTCATTTTCTTTCCTCATCTTATTCTACCTTTTAATTCTGTCCTCCCAATTAATTTTCCCTGTTCTTTCCTGATTTATTTCTTTCATTTGTTGCTTTCTTGTAATGAAGTACTTGTCATCTGTGTTTAAATATATTTCTTTAAATCAATGACAAGAATGTTGGAAAACACTGAGCTGCGACTCTGACTGTGTGTGTGGGTGGGTGTGTGTGTCACATATCTCCCTCTCAGCTCTCCAGCTGTTTCAGTAAAACAGAACATAACACTATAACGTCATACCTCCCCTTTCGGTTTCTGCCTCCCCCCTCCATTTCCTCCTCCTCCTCCTCCTCTTATCCCCTCCATCACGTTCATTCATAATTTATCCGGAGGCTGATTTTTGCCGACACAATCTCAGTGTAGCAGTGCAAACACTCTCTCAAGTTTCACTTGGACGGCGTGCTGCGTGGCCACTTCCTCCTGCAACAGGAAGCAGGTGTCGATAAGTACAGGAAGTGAAAACTGGCACCAGCCTCAGGTGAGTCTGTCCTCTTAGGTGTTAGATATCCCTTACCACCTATCCCTGTGACACACACAAACACACACACACACACACACACACACACA